>PVJH01012503.1:0-64202 GCA_004026705.1 Nesogale talazaci | reverse complement strand
CAATAAAATGATCAATTTTTTTAAAAAGGGGGGGGAGGGAAAGGGGAGGGTTTTTTTTAAAAGGGGCTTGTATCAAGGGCTCAGGTGGAAAATATTGGGAAATGTATGTGGAAATATGTGTGCAAATGTGCTTGATACAAATGATGTACTGAATGTTGTAGTAGCTGTAAGAGCCCCCAATAAAATTTTTTAAAAAATTTAAAAAAAAAAAGATATTTCACCAGAAAAAAAAAATTCCTGAAAATAAAACATGAATTCCTTGAATTCTATCCCAGAAATATGACACCTAATTTATAATTTAGTAATTTATTCTTTTAATCATCTTAACTTCCCTGGCACCATGAAATCAGAGAAACCATTTAGAAAACAGAATCTAAAATAAAATACTCGCATTTAAAAAAAAAAAAAAAAAAGAAACAACACCAACAAATAGCAGGAGTATAAAACACCTGGTCTATGAGAAGTATGGTAAAAGACTGTCCTGGCCCCAGGGTCTTATGCAAGATTATCATTGTCCTGCTGGTGTGGAGGTAAAAACTCCCCAGAGAGACACATTTGCAAATGAAGCTGCTCTTTTGAAAGGGGAATGCTAATAATACTGTGTATTTCGCAGCTTTTCCAAAGGCTCTTAGCATCTGGTCTCTACTTACCCCGCTGCAAATGACGATCTCGCCATTCAATAGCCGAGGAAACTGAGGCCCCAAGTGAACGTCCAATTGTCTTTCCATCATCCAGAGGCTCCTAGTGCCACCGAAAATGAGCATTATCTCAGGAGATCATAAAATGGAGATTTTCATCCTCTTCCACCCATTCTGGTCCTCTAGGTCTGGGGCAAGATCCAGAAAAGCTTATGCTCCAAAGCTGATGCTTATCTTTCTGATTATCTTGCCCTCGGACCCAGCATCCTCAGGACGCATGTAGGACTTGGAATGAATGCAGAGCTGGGCTCCCCCGTCAATTAAAAAGGGGCTGGGCAGGGGCAGGTGTGGCAACCAGGCTCACAGGGGTGTATGCTCCCTCTGACACAGGAGAGCTCCCTGGCTGACAGTTCTGCTGGGGTCCCAATTCTCTCCTGAGGACAGAGCAGGGCCCTCTGGATACCTTACAAAGAACTAGTTTAATACCCACTGCAAACCTGCCCCCATGACAAGGGGAGGGGAGCTGAGAAGGGAGCCTTAGTTCTTGGAGGGACTTGCATTTACCCAACCAGTGGGGAGAGGCACAGCCAGCTCCTGTGCAGAGTGGCCAAGTGAGGCTGCCAGGCTTCCATCCTGCCCACTTCAGGGCACCATTGCTTTTCTACCGTCTATTCAAGGCCCGCTTCCTGCCAGCTTCCCAGGATTCCTCTCCCTGAAAACGTATGAGGTAAAGGAACAGACCATTTGTAAAGTGGAGCAATCCTTTCCCTCCGGTTACAACCCAAAGCCTGGGCTAAATCCTGGGGACAAATCCTTGTCCTAGGCAAGTCCAGAAATGTGGGCACGAGGGGACTGGAGTCGGCCAACCTGAGTTCTGGCCTCTGTGTGGCTATTAGCACCTGCCTTTGAAGTTTGCTCTTTTTATTACACAGGGTGGTACAGACTGCACTGAATTACTCATCTAAAGATAGCTGGTTTAGATCCACCCAGCAGCACTGCAGAGGACAGGCCTGGGTAGACAGTTGTTTATGGTAGCCACCATACAACATTGCTTGATAGGATTGAATGACGGCCAGCCCCTCCCCGTCCCAGGAGGATGGACAACAGAAACCTGGGGGAAGGGACACAGCAGATGGGATAAGATATAAAAATAATAATCATTTATAATGTATCAAGGGTTCACGAGGGTGAAAAGGAGGGGGGAAAAGGAGGAGCTGATACCAAAGGCTCAAGTAGAAAGAAAATGTTTTGAAAATGATGGCAACATAGGTACAAATGTGCTTGATACAATTGATGTGTGGATTGTTGTAAGAGCTATA
Organism: Nesogale talazaci; assembly: GCA_004026705.1. Taxonomy (NCBI): domain Eukaryota; kingdom Metazoa; phylum Chordata; class Mammalia; order Afrosoricida; family Tenrecidae; genus Nesogale; species Nesogale talazaci. The sequence goes on along the minus strand of PVJH01012503.1, from coordinate 62,245 downwards.
AAAGACCCCAATAAAATGAGTTATTTTTTTAATGGCATGATATCCTGATTAACTCCTAATATAAAACGATTTTAAAAGATTGCTGTATTTGCTGTGTTTCCGTGACACAGTAGAATGCCAATGGAGGCAGCTGGATCGCCAGGTCTCTTTAGCACTTCAGGGCCGGTGTGAGTGGCCGGCCTCTCCCCACCTTCACCCGGCCTCCAGCAGGCCTCCTTCCCCCAGGGGGGCAGCCTCCACTCTAGAGAGGTCTCTACAGAGCAATGGGAGCGCGGGGCATTGACTTCAACTCATGGTTGTTTTTCTAACCAATAATGGAGATTTTGCATTCTATGTTCTACTTTATGCTACTTTGGGCACAAAACTGTAAATGACTTACTAGTTCAATTATGTAATTGCCCCTGTCCAAAAATAAACCAAGTTAATACAAAGAATGACACTGTGCAGGTATCCTTGTAGTCTTGGGGCCTTCCGAGCTGAGTCCAGTTTTAACCCCAGAACTCCCAAATCCCTGCCTTTAATCTGTGTGACCTTGGGAGCAAAGACGTGAGGAACTCTCGGGCGGGTGCTCACTGCCCTGGATGTGATGCCGACTCTTAGCAGCTCAGCGGGCCAGAGCAGAGAGCCTGGCCTTTCCCTGGAGGAGCAGCTGGTGGTTTGGAAATGCCCAATGAGTAACTAAGTACTCTGCCACCAGGCCTCCTTTGAGACACTCACAGGGACAGTTCTACTCTGTCTTACAGGATAACTATGAATCCTCACGGACTCCATGGCAGGGCGTCTGTTTGGTTTTTTTGTTTATTTGTTTTGCATTAAAACTTAATTTCTGCACACTACATTTGAGGAAAGCTGCACTAGGGTGAACATCCTAAATTTGTTTTTGGAGCTGAGTGGATTCAGCCTCCATTGAATTCTTTCTGATCATCAAGCAGCCACCTGCAAAGCCTTGCCCTTCGGCAGACTGTTTCAAAGTGGCTAACACCACTCTGCTAGTGAGTCCAGGGAGGTGCAGTCTCCTCCGAGGGAGGGTGAGAACCTTGCTTGAGTCCTTAATGGAAACTGGGGTACTAGGGTCACAAAGTCTGGAGTCTTATCCTGGTTGTCTAGGTTGCCGCCCCCTTGAACCAATCTTGTAAACTCTTCTATCTAGCAATGTCCCACTCATGTTCTGTGGCCCCACCTGAAATTGTGATTATCTTGATCTGCAGCCAGTTATGCTATTGTGGCAGCTTTCTCTGTCCTTCTCAGTCCCGTTTCACTCAGGGCCATGGAATCAATGCCAATTCTTAGTGATTCAATAGGACAGAGTAGAACTGGCCCCGTGGACTTCTGAGACTGAAACTCTTTGCCCAAGGAGAACGCCTCCGTCTCCTCTTTCTCCTGCAGACTGGTGGTTTTAAACTGCCGACTTGGCAGTTAGCGACCCAAGGAAGAATTCTAGTTGTGGTTGCCGTCATGACCGTGTGCTGATAGTTTCTCTCATCCGGGTGAACTTTGTCTTGTTTAATACACCGTGTTGCTAAAAATTCTGTTTCAATTGAGGGACTCTTGTCCCCTCCAACACACAAGCCTTGACTTTTATGTCGATTGCTAGGGCTTACAAACTACTTCCCCATCGATTACCTGGGTGGGTGTGTGGGGGTGCGTGTCTCTGTCTGTCTCTGGGTCCCACGATGGGCCTGCAGTTTGAAACCACCATGAAGCTCTGTCCTACAGGATCTCGGGAGTGGGAAGTCACTCGCTGGAGTTGAGTTTGCATTTTCACGTTCACCATCAGCAAAAATAGCCACTCCTGTTGGCGCAGCGTGGGCAGGACAGGGTTCTTCAGCACCACCTCACAGATGAGGAAACCCGCTCAGCAGTGGAGCGACTTGCCGAGGACACAGGCTCCTCCACAGACAGGAGCTCATGGTTCTAGATGTGGGTCCCAGGCCAACAAACAGGTGCAAGGATGTTTTAGATGGAGGGGCACTATGGTGTTGTGGTACGGGGGTACGGGACAGCAGGTTGACAGTTGTCCAAAGGCTTTTCCCCTAACAGGATACCCTCAGTCTTTCTGCCCAAGAGTGCGGGTCTCCCATGGGAAAGCCAAACTAGGAAAGGGTGCCCTTTTCGGCCTCCCTAGAGGTGTCTCATTTGTACTTTGCAAGGGGACAGACAGCCTTTCGCACAAACCCAGGAGCCCTCCTGGACCTTCTTGTTTTAGCGACCAAGTGAAGAAACTCACGACTCCCCGCGCCCGCTCTGTGAACGAGTGCACTGAAAAGCTGAGTCCACTTTCTCGGGGTCTGCAGTGGTCAGCCGGCAGCTGGTTGGGATGGGGGAAGGGAGATCCCCCTCTTCCCCTCTCCGCGCCCCCCCCCCGCCCCCGGCCGAGGTGAGCTCTCCCGGGAGCCGGGCCGCGGAGGTGACAGATGCTGAGCAGCTGACGGCGGGTGGGGGAGGAGGCGGAGGGGGTCTGTCCTCCCCGACCCCCTGCGGGGAGCCGGGACGTGACTTGGAAAACGTGCGCCGGGAGGTCGGGAGGGGGCTGGAGCGGGAGCGGGGCGGGGGCGGGGCTCGCCGGGGGCGGGGCTCGCCGGGGGCGGGGCTCGCCGGGGGCGGGGCTCGCCGGGGGCGGGGCTCGCCGGGGCCCGCCCACCGTCCGCCGCAGGCGGCCCGACGGCGGGGTGCTGAGCTCAGCAGTTTGCGCGCCGGCCGCCGTGGGGGCGGGGCAGTTGGCCAGCGGCCGCTTTCTGGGGAGAGGGTCGGGGGAGAGGAGGCGGCCCCGCGGGAGCCGAGGCTCTAACTTTTCTCTGACCGGGCCTCCTGAACAAAGAGGTCTCTGTTGGAGTGGGGGAGGCCCCCTAGCTAGCTGCACTCACAACCCCAGCGGGGAGCACGTGGGGGCGGGGGTCGCGTCTGAGTCATCACCCGGGACCGCGGCAGTGAGGCCGAGCCGTTGTGCCCTCCGACCCCAGGATCTGTTGGTCCCACAGGGGCGCAGAGGGGGCAGTGTGCCCGCCACCGAGCTGCCGGGGAGACCTGGCCGAGTGCTATGGACCGCGGCCTTTAAAAGAGCAGGAAGAAAGCCCTTTGTACCCACCTGGCACCGATGGTGACTCAGGCAAGGAGGCCGGTGGTGGTGTTGGAGACTGACCTACATACCTGTTTGCCCCTTTATCTTTTTATTATCGCACATGGTTCTTAGGTCAGCTTTACCCGAACACTTGGTGCGGCTGCTGTGTACTGCACAGAGGCAAGCTGCGTAGGGGGGTGTGTGTGTGTGTGTGTGTGTGTGTATGTGTGTGTGTGTGTGTCCTCACCCCAGGACGTTTTCAGATGCCCTGGCCCTAGTGGTGAAGGGGTTAAAGTGCTGGGCTGCTACCCAGGAGGAGGCTGGGTGTAGCCTGCTGCAAAGAACCCAGGGGGTGCAGCAGTCTGCTCCTGTAAAGGTGAAAGCCTTCAAAGCTCCATGGCACAGTTCCACCCTCTCCTGCCAGGTGGGAGTCAGTGGATCCCGTGGCACTGGGTGGGTTTTGGTGGTGTTGCTGCCCGGGTCATGGACCAGACATCTGTTGCTCTGCAGAAACACCACCTTGCTCTTCCTAACCCGGCTGCACCGAGTGGCTCTGCAGGCAGCAGAGAGGAGTATTCAGGTTGGACCTGGGCCTGCTTTGGGAGACTGGCCCAAAGCCCCACAGCCTCTGGGCCTGGTTGCTTCTCAGTGTCAACCTGTTGCCGGATAGCTCCATCGTGGCGGGCGAGGTTTATTTGGTAGGTGGGGAAACTGAGGCACAGAGCTGTACACTGGGCAGAACTGGATGGGGCTTTGCTGCTCTGGTTGCTGAGGCAACTCTGACCAAGAGGATCCTGGAGCTTTTGATTTATTTTACCTTTGTTCAGCCTCTCCAGGGTCTCGAAGCCCTCTAATAGGCCCCCTTGCTCCCCAGCACGCTTGACTCTTCACCTGGGCCTGCCAAGCCTCAGAGGCAAGCCCTTGACTTTCTCGATGCATCTTCTTCCCACAGCGGAGGCAGGGAAAATCACATGTGGTTCTAATTACCTCTGAAATGCTCTTAAATTTTCCAGCAAGTACAGTGTGCATGGCTTTGTGTATACAACTCAGCACAGTAATATGTATGTAGCTGTGCAAAATATATACAGCCATATACAGTGGATCATAAAGAGGACATCGGTAAAATACAAGCGTATAATTTCCCAGTGTCTTCAATCACGCATCAGAGACAGGCTTCACATTAGCCTGGAAGGGGGACAGCAGATTGCCATCCTCGCTCCAGCACCCACTTAGGGGCATGGAAGCCTAGGGACGAAAGGGAGTCCTGGTGGTGTCGTGGGCTGGCACCGGTCAGCAGTTCAAACCCCCTAGCTGCCAGGTTACCCATGAGGCTCCTGCTCTGGTCACAGGAGCAGTTCTCTTTGCTGGGTTTCTGAGGCGGAACTGACTCGATGGCAGGGAGAAACAGGGCACCTGAATTGCTTACGCTGCACTTTTTGTGTGTGGATTTTCTTTTTTTTTTTTTTTAAAAACACCCCAATGCTTTACCCAGGTACAGTGTGCTCTGTCGGCTGCATCCATCTTTACGCCGATTGCCCCTGAGACACACATCCAAGGACTCAAACCAACTCTCAGCAAACTCCTGGAGAGCTCGGTGATCCCTTGCTGGGCTGTGCAGGGCAGGGAGTCGAGCCCAGGCCTGCCTGACTTGGAAACCCGTGTTCAGCCTACACAGCTTTGGATGAGCTGCTTGCTTTGGTACGGGTTGAAACAAACCTGTTCTGTCTGGTGCCCCTGCCACATTGTGAACTCAAAGGGCCACAGGCTTCTCATCTTCTCACACCCCACCAACATCCTCCCCCCATCTCATAAACTAAGTCCTCCTCAAGTATTTGGATTGAATGGCATTTGCATTTCTCTGTGACTTTAAGGTCAATTCATAAAATCAGCAAGAAATCTCCCCTGCTTTTTCAAAGGCAGAGGAAACTCTACTCACCTTGAATTCTGAAAGCCTTTATTAGTGGCGCAGACATTTACAAGTGGGAGGGGGCTTTCATAAGGGAGGTGTCCAGACCCCAGTCTTTCTCCCCATGCTCCCACCTCATTTCTTCAGAGAGCTCTTCTCGCTTGATTCCTTTGTCGCGGAAGAAAGGCCTGGGGATGTTTCTTGAAGGACACAAGACTTAAAGGTTCTACTCTGTCACACACTGGTCACTGAGGGCCAGAGCTGACCTGGGGCAACTGGTGTGCTGCTCCTGGTAGGAGGGCTGGGAGGGAAATGACCACTCACGGCCCCCCGGAGTCGATTCTGACCCCAAGGGTCAAGGTGGAATGGCCGCTTTGAGTCTAGTTTCTGAGACTACCTCGGCCCAGTAGTAGACAGCCTCATCTTTTTCCGATCAGAGCTGCTGGTGGAGACGAACTACTGACCTTGCAGTAGTTCAAGGTGTAATCCACTATGTCCATCCCGATAGATGGTGAGGTAGAATTTCAGAGATGTACAAAAAGACCAAGTTGCAGAATGATCTATTTTAACCCCTTTCTGGAAAATGACGCATAAAATAAAAACGGACACTTCCCTGCCGATCAATCCACACAGAAACGTACAGAAACGTTCAGGAGGATACTGGAGACACTGTCCTTCGAGGTTATTTTTGAGGACCCGGGTGGGAGCCTTGTCTGAACATTGGATTCCTGCCATGAGCATTGAGTTCTTCAACATTCACATGATTTCTTTGTTTCTGAGTGTTTTGCTAGTGCAGGATTTGGAGGGCTAAGGAGGCAGGGCTGGGACGCTGGAGTTCCTGTGAGAAATACTGCAGGAGGAGGGGGCTCTGACAGGCTGGCAGCCCTTGTCTGGAAGGGCAGAGGGTCCCAGAAGGCTCTCTGGGTCTACCTGGGAGCTGCAGAGGCCATTCCCGGTGCCTGACAACCACAGCACCAGTGACACGGGGCTTGGAGCGTGAGCTCAACGAGGAAGCTAGGCTTTGGGGGGAACAAGGGCAACGAGAGGCCCTTTAGGACCCCACGGATTCCTGGGCTGTTTGCACTCCTCTCTGGGTACAGACCGTTCCCACTGCAGCTGGGAAACAAACAGCTAGGAGGGGCCCAAGTGGAGGCCAGGCTAGAGAGGAGGCCAGCCTTCCCTAGGGGTGGGGGGCGCAGGGCAGCTGCACTACTGGCCTGCCCCGGCTGCCTGCTGACATGCACAGGCAGTGAAAGGCCAGGACCTTTGGCCCATTCTGGAGGCAAAGCCCCCTTCCCAGGACAGCAGAGGAAGCCAGACAGCGCTGTTCACAGAGCTAAGGGAGAACTAACTCCCCCCCCACCCCCAAGCAGAGCCCAGATACCCCAGTCATAACCGGGCCCCTCACGACCATTAAGTCAATGCTGACTCCGAGTGGCCCTACTGGACCGGGTGGGGCTGCCCCTGTGGGGTTCCCAGGCTGAAACTTTCCGGAGTGGCAAGCTTCATCTGTTTCCCAGAGCCTGCTGCCTTCGAACTGCTTACCTCGCAGTTCGCAGCCCAACGTGGAAGCCACAGGCCCCAGGGTTCCTGAAGTCTAAAGAAGGTCAAAGTTGGAGGAGGAGCGGTCTGTGACTTTTAAAACAGCAGTTCATTTTCTTCTGAACAACTGCTACCCCCAGGAGAAGCGGTGCAGGGTCTCCCTCCTGGGCTGCTAGCTGTGGGCAAGCCCCTGGGGGAGGGGGAGGGGAGCACGCAAGCTTCTTTCACGGGTGTGCTTCACCCACTCCAGAGCCTTCCGATGGGCAAAGGGGAGACGGAGGGGGATGGCTCCCAGGACCACCGCGCAGCTCGGAAGTGTTAAAACTGGGATTTGGGCCTGGGTGTGCCCACGTTACACTTATAATTTAGTTGCTTGGAGCTCAGAGCACATTTTCCCATCGAAATAATTCTGTAAGTGGTGGTTTGCTGGCCATAATGGCCCAGCTTCCCCGGGGGATAGCCGGAATTAATTCTATGTTTCACTGCGGTTGTAGATGAATCAGGCTTTAGTGGGCTAGCCTGGAAATCCACAGCGGATGGAGACTATGTTTGAGGGAGTGCCCAGCCGGGAACTCGTGGCCTTACCGTATCAGCCTGACTCGGGGCAAGCAGAGTGGTTCAGGGAGCACTTGCTCATGCCCATGTGCGGAGCTTGGCCAGCACCCGCTGCGAAGGAGTGATGTGGGGCTGCTAAGCAGGGCCTGCTACATGAGAACACACATGAATTTAGTCTCAAAACCATAGTTGTCTTCCTTCCCTGTACTTCCTATCAATTTTGTAGTCCTTGTACACCTTTGAGGCTGGGAAACAGGCCATTCCTAGCGTTGATGTCACCACTAACCTTGGAATTGACTTGTGGGGTGGCCCACAGTGACTGCAAAGAATGAGGTGTGGGGCTGAGCCCCGGTGGTGTAGTGGTTGTGCGTGGGACTGCGGCCCACTGGGATGGAGGTTCAATTCCAGCTCCACAGAGCAAAGGCTGGGCCTCCTACTCCCACCACCTGAGGGCAGTGATGCCCCCTCCCCCCCCCAAAAAAAAAGAATGAGGTGTGATAGATCTAAGAGGATCTAGGATCAATCAAACCTTCTGCTCCAGTAGTGACTTCAGGAAAGGAGTGCTTTCAGTCAACCTTGTTGTGGGCTAGGCACTGCTCATTCATTCATGGCAGTTCTACTTGACACCACGCCGGAAGTGACTGGGCCTCAGACCCAGCAGCTCAGCCTCAGGAGGGGGTTTGACTGAAGACTGGTGGTTCATTCATTCAGGTGAGCAAGTTTGAGTATTAAAGTGAAAATCAAGGTCCAGAGATAGATGCAAAATGATGTACCCAGTATGTCCCAGTCATCTTTGTGATTGTCCCGGTTCCTCCAAGACACAGCAGGCAGCAAAGTGGCCCTAGGAGTCCTTTCTCACGGGCCTGGCCTGACGAGGAGACTGATTGGCTCCTTGACAGGCCACCAGAGAGAACACTGCTTTCAGTTCCCCATGTGTCCTCTGAATTTTAGGTCCTTACAAGCACTGCCTGGGCTACTTTTTCTGGCTGATACCTAATGTCCCCTTTGGGTCTCAAGGAGATGTGCCTGGGCCCCCAGCCTTTCTAAGATTCCGTAAAGAACATAGGACAACCCTAGGCCCAAGCAACTTAATGTTCTTCCTTAATGTCTTTCTTTGTGCTGGCCTGTGAGCTCTCAGAAGGGCAGAGGCTGGAGTGTATAGCTGTCCATCCTTTGTGTATTGGGTGGTTTTCATTCAGCTGATGGCTCATCCATAGGTGGTGCTCAGAAAAAACCTTTTCTAATCGGTGAGCCGCCATTCCACTGATCTGGGCTATCTGGACTGCCCAGGACAATCCAGGGTTAGTGTCAGTGCTGCTGTAAAGGGTTAAATGATCATGGGGACTCCCCTGGGGCCAAAGGGGGTGGCTTGGGCTCAGTAAACTCTGGGCAGGGTAGAAGTTTGGTGACAGTTTCTCTGCTGTGCAGTATGACCGAGCTTTGACTTGTGGGGAGGGTAAGCCAAGAAAGTGTCTTCTTCGAACATTACTTCGAAGGCAAAGGCTAAATGTATTTCAAAGACTGGACACAATGTCTCAAACTGTTATCACTGAAGAACAGGAGACCAGGGTCCAAAAACCTTTATAGCCCACAGTTCATTTTTCTGAGCCTCAGGCTTGTCACCTGCCAGATGTGTGATTAGAAGGGCGACTTGTGCGACTGTACAAAGCACGTCCCAAATGCTTCAGAACCTTGGGCTGAGTGGGGGTCTAAGTGCTCACATACTGGTCCGTCGGGTGCTCCCTGGGAGTGGGAACTGCTTCTTTGAGGAATTAGGGCCCGATTTGGAACAGAACATCCTGTGATGGGTTCCACCAGGGCAGGCGAGTGGGGGAGGGCTGAGCACCTCCTGAGTGTGAGCACTAGGACCCAGGGACTGATAGAGAGCTGCCTCAGCCAGAGAAGTTCACAGCCAGAACACAATGTTCTCAACATACCCACAGGAAACCCTGAAGAAGAGAACTGCACATGGCCCTCCGCTGGGCGTGTTCTGACCTCAGCCTTTTATTCTTTTTCCTAACCTCAGTCCCCACTTTCACATCCTGTAACCTGCATGGCTGCCCTACCCCACCCAGCCAGGCTGCTCCCAGGGCCTGGAAGGGGTGGGGTGGGGTGTCGAAGCAGGAAGCCCAAGGCCTTGCTGGGTCTCACTGCTTTCAAATAAGACCTGTCTGCTTCTAACCTTGGCTTCCTGAGTCGACCCTTTGTGATGGAAACTTTTTACTGTGGGGAAAGCAGACACTGGGGACAAAGCTTCGTTTCCAGCGGAGGAGAGGGTCTGGGCCAGGGCGCTGGAGAGCCGGCAGATGCTTCCGTGCCAGCTCCTCCCTCCCAGGCCGCCCACCTGGGACCCGAGAGGGCCCCCGGCTGCTGCAGCAGCAGTCAGCACTTGGAGCTGCCTGGGGAACCAGGGCCAGAGTTGGAGCAGAACCTCCTATGATGTGGTTCCTTGTTTTTATTTCCACAAGCGCTATAATATGTTGTCCCATTGGGCTATTTTTATTGAATGAAAAAAAAAAGAAAAAAGAACAGGGGAAAAACCATCTACCCAAACTGCAAAACCAACAGTCCTGTGCCACTGGGAAGGACAAGGTGATCTTTTCACTTCCTTCCCCTCAGCCTATCAACTCGTGTGTGCGGTCTGGTGTCACCCACACATGTGCTATATTCAGTCTCAATGTTGGCCTCCTGGTTTGGAAGCTGCAAGAGCAAGTCTCCCGACCCTTTATTGCTATTACAAGTGGCATGCAGCTTTCAGAGGGGCCCTCAAAACCACACCCATTGCTGTCCAGTGGATGACAACTCACAGTGACCGACGAGGGCGGAGGAGAACCGTCCCTGAGGGTTTCGGAGGCCCCAACTCTGCAGAAGCAGCCTGCCATAATTTCCTCGTGCAGACTGGTGGATTCAAACTGCCAATCATTCCATTAGCAGTCAAGTGCTTTACCCACGGGGCCACCAGGGCTTCTTCAGGCCTCAGAACAGATTGCAAAACGGCAGACCTGTTGACGAGCCCTCTAGGATGCCTGGTGGCTCGTTGGTTCTGCACTGGGTCGATAGCTGCAAGGTCAGTAGTTTGAAACCATCAGCCGCTCCTTGGGAGCAAAAGGAGGCTGTCTATTCCCATCAACAGTCTTGGAAACACACAAGGGCGGCTCTACTCTATTCTACAGGCTACTGCGACTTAGAACCGACTCTGTGGTACTGAGGGGCTGCTTGTTTTAGACTAGCCATGTGCGAGGGCTGGAGATGCCGGGCCCAGCAAAGGAGGCACAGAGAGAGGGAACCAGGGACATGAGAAGGAAGCCCACGATCCTGTGCCAGCCTGTGGCTAACTGGGTTGCGGCTAGCAGCTGCAATACTGGAGAAAACCTCCCTTATTAATGAGGGGGACTGGTGATTTTCCCATGGAAGAGAGAGCCAGGTGCTTCTATTTGAGCTTCATTTTTAGGGTCTTTCCTGGAAGCATTTTGGAGTCTTTCCTCAGGTAGGGGTTGGTAAAAGCCCCTGTGTCCTCATCCCAGCCTATCTGGGCAGAGCTGGCCAGACCTACCTGCTCAGGCCCAGGGACTGCCCTTGGGAACGGGGATCCTCAAAGCAGGCATTGCCGCAGCTCCGGGGGGGATTGAACTCATGTTGGGGCTCCAAAAGACAGGGGCTGTGGTCTTAATTTTGCCAACTTTCTGTGTGACACTGTGCAAGTGACTTATGTATGCAAGGAGGGGGTTGAGTGGGCTATCTCTAAGGCCCTCTCTGTTCTTAGGATTCTTTTTGGAACTCCCTGGTAAGGTACCCGCTATCGAGCATGTCAAGGACAGCCTGTGTGGAAAAGCTTAGCACCGTGGGTGTCCTGCATACATACAGTGACTCACCCCTCGCGATGTTCTCAGTACCTGAGTACAACTTGTACCTTCTCCGAGACGCTGTGCTCGAAAGGCAGGCTCTCCAGGATCCTTACTGAAGCTTTTGGCATCTCTGTCCACAGCTTTGCTATGGAAGGGTATTAAACGCCCCCTCCCAGGAGCTCTTTCTCATGGAAAACCCATTTGGCCAGAGCCAGTGGGGCTAGAAGAGACTTCAAAATCTCTGAATGGGAGATGGTTTCTCTCTCCTTGCTAAGTCAGGCCAAGGTGCTGGCCGAGCTGCAGAATGCTAGTGCTAAGCGTCTGTTTGCCGAATGAGGCTACTTGCCTGGCTGGGGTTCCGACCGGGGAAGCCTTAAGGACAGATGGTGTCAGCCTGTACTTTCAGAAACCAAGGTGCTGCCTGCCGCCTTGATCCTGCATCCTTCCAGCTTCTCTGGTGTTCTGATAACAGCGTGGGACAACACCCTGCTTTCTGCCTGGCTTATGTCTGTAAGTCTCTCGGGGCCCTAGGACCTTGTACCCCAGCTGCACTGCTAGCCTGCCAGCCAGGGTGAGTCCGCTGTTCTTTTCATTATCAGTCCTTTCAGAAAGCACTCTTCCTCCTCGAGAACTGGAGCCGTTCACACACGAACCTTGAGCCCTCTGGGCAGCAACACTCATCCAGGGTGGCAAAGCCCCAGGTGCCGCCTAGTCAGATAGTATTTGTTTAAGAACTAGGTAGCTGACTTTCTAGACCGTGCCAATTTCCTCTATTTTGAAGACTGAAGAAAGTTATAGGTCGTCTGTCTTGAACAGCTCCTGCACATGACCTCTGGGCTTGATAGATGAAATGTCTGTATCTGTGAGGTTAATCTTCAAATATACTCAGGTGGATCAAGAGTTTTGAAAATAAGAAGGGGGAAGGGTACTGGACTTTACTACAGACTTTCAGGGCCAGGGAAGGAAGAAAAACCAATTCTTCAGAGGTGGGTGGGGGATCACTCCACAGTGTCTCTATACTTTAAAGGCGAGCACTTAGCCTGCCTCTTAGCCTGGTCATTGGCTCAGAGCCAGAAGGGAGCTGCTTCCATAATTCTGAGCTGATGCCTTTCCCTGCAAATAAATAAATGTACAAAAACCTAGACCGAGCAAGAAGCCACCTAGTGGTCTGCCAGGATCACATCGGCTGCATCCAACAGGCCTGAGTCTAACATTTCCAGACCTGCAGTCTTTCTGTGTGTGTGTGTGTGTGTGTGTGTGTGTGTGAGAGAGAGAGAGAGAGAGAGAGAGAGAGAGAGAGAGAGAGAGAGAGAGAGAGAGGAGAGAGAGACTGGGCCAAGCATAGACACCATTTTCAAGAAGTTCACTGGGAAGGGGAGCCAAAACTAAGGAAGAAAGACTGACAGCAAAAGGAAGCTACAGAACCAAGAGGGCTTTGCTTTTCTTTGTTTTTAAGATGGGAGGGCTGGAACAAGTTTAATGCTGACGGGGGCAAAAATCTGCAGAGAGAGGTCAAAGAGAAGGGGACTGTTGAGGGTGTCAGCTCTCTGGGGACTCTGGAGGGGCTGGACTGCAGACCCCAAGTAGGAAGAAGGGAGGTAAAGATAGTGCTGATGGCAGTAAAGCAAGTGGGGCAGTTGGAAGTTGAGGGAGTTCCCATCTGATGGCTTTTCTTTTCTTCGTGAAAGGGAAGGCACATTGGGGTGCTGCCTGTGGTGACCGGAGCAGGAGGAAGTGGTAAAAGTTGAGGTCAAGAATAATAACTGGAAAATGGGAGCAAACAGGTGAGGTCAGAATTGCCATGTGCATTCAGGATCTTGTTATAGCTACAGTCCATGAATTATATATACTATATTTTTTGGACCAGAAGATATTTCTCCCCCAAAATTAGGGAGGGGGATAAAGGTCCATCTATGGTCCAAAGGTGTGGTACTCCAGAACATTTTCATATACTGGTACTCTTTGGCTCAGAGTAATTTTTTCTTGTTTAACTGCTCTAAAGACTGGATGTGGGGCTGAGCCCCGGTGGCGTAGTGGTTGTGCGCGGGACTGCGGCCCACTAGGACAGAAGTTCGATTCCAGCAGAGGGGCTGGGCCTCCTACTCCCACCACCGGAGAGCAGTGATGCCCCCCCCCCCACAAAAAAAAAAAAGACTGGATGTGTCTAATATGGTCAGGTGTGTCTTGTGATCCGAAAAATACAGTAATGGCATCAAACTTTGGGGTGGTCCACCAGCAGCTCCCAGCGGCCTGGCATGGGAATGGGTGAAAGATTGGCATCCTAACGTCAGCGGGGTAAGCAAATTGTTGGTCTGGGCTCTAGAGGGAAGGAAGTGAGAGCAAGAGGTTACCAGAGAAATGTTGGTCTCCCCAGTCCCTGGCAATATGTAAGGAAACAAAATGAATTAAGCTTAAGAATTCAGGCTCCCTGGCCTCACAACCAGATTTGGACACACCCTCTGGGTTAATGGAAGAAGCAGCCAAGAAAATGGACAGACACATGTCTGGTACTATAGAGTGCTGAATATTTTTCTAGAGAAAGTGAGCAAGTCTGAACTTGAGCTTGACCGATGGCTCTGATTTAGCCCAGCAAATGGAGGAGGTCCCCATAAGCATTCCAAGCACAGGGAATACCGTGTGCAAAAGCAGGGCAAGGCGAAATCACTTGAGAGTTGGTGGAATTGCAAGTCATCTAGTGACCTTGGAAGAGAGTCTATAAATGGGAGTGGTAAGATCTCACCAGTGGAAGACACGAGAACCGATTCACTCCTCTCCTTTCCATCAGTCTCAAATTCTGTGAAGGAGGCCAACATCCTCTCCCTCCCACAGCTGTCTGGCTCCCGCCCCTCCTGCACCTGAGACTGTGCGCCTGAAAAAAAGATCACCAAGCTGAGCCCTGGTGGTGCAGTGGTGTAAGTGGGACTGCGGCCCATAGGGTTGATGGTTCAAATCCAGCAGCAGCTCTCCAGGAGCAAGGCTGGGCTTCCTACTCCCACCAGGGCAGTGATGCGAAAAGAAAAAAAAAAGAAAAAGAGGAAAAGAAAAAAAAAGATGACCAACAAAGTCTTTGGTAAAATTCAAAGGTCTTACTACCCTAATGTCTTAAGGGAAGTGGATCTTGCCACCATATGTTCTGAAGTGAAACAAGACTTTGTCAACCACCACCTTCGAGTCCTTCAATGGATTCTCACTGTCCACCAGTGCAATTTTCTTAGCACAAAACACAAATGACCTAGCCTGCTTTTATCCTGTCTTTATTTCTTGCACTTTCATTCTATAAACCATTCCTTACCTCTGGGCCTTGCATATTAAATTCTTTGGAATCACAGAGTCCTTTCTTCCCACCTCATCTGTGAAAATGAAATGGAATGCATAAAGATAACTATCCTAGGCATCGGTGACCTGAAATTCACTGGTATTGCTCATTTTGAATCAATCAGATGGTTTACTGTGCCAGGAGTGAAAATTCAGAGGCTTGACATCACATTCATTGTCATCAAAATAGTCATTTCAAGATGGATCTGGAAGTACAATGTTGTCTGTGATGGGTATCTATCTATTTACAAGGAGATCCAGTTGTACACTATTATTCAAATTAATACAGCAACCTCTAACGCGAGGGATGGAGAAAGTGAATTTTACCAATGTCTCAGTCTGTAGCTGGTCAAACATGCAATCAAGAAGTATTGATTATTGGCAACTGGAATGCAAATGCTAAATACAATGATGAAGGAACAATAGTTGGAAAATATAGTCTTGATTTAAGTTTTGTTTTTTTTTGGGGGGGGCATCACTGCTCTCTGGTGGTGGGAGTAGGAGGCCCAGCCCCACTGCTGGAATTGAACCTCCGTCCCAGTGGGCCGCAGTCCCGCGTACAACCATTACGCCACCGGGGCTCAGCTCTAACTGTATGTATTGTTATAAGAGTTGCAAGCGCCCCCCAACAAAATGAATTTTTAAGTTTTATTTGCATTACAAATTCTTTTTTGGGGGGGGGACATCACTGCCCCTGGTGGTGGGAGTAGGAGGCCCAGCCTTGCTGCTGGATTTGAACCTCCAACCCAGTGGGCTGCAGTCCTGCGCGCAACCACTCCGCCACCAGGGCTCAGCCCTGCATTACAAATTCTTGATAACAAACTCCACTAGATATATTCTGAATCCAAACAAAGCATTATGAAATTCAGTTCCTTGCATACCTATGCAACAAGATTAATTATTGTAATAGTTGGTTAAATATGATTAATATAAAAAGTATACATATAGCAATATTTGATTATAATGACCTTAAAATCATTTTATTGGGGACTTTTACAGCTCTTATTACAATCCATCCACCCACCCACCCATCCATCATCCATCCATCCATCATTCGTGTCAAGCACATTTGTACATATGTTGCCATCATCATTTAAAAATAATTTTTTCGATTGGGGGATCATTCTGTCCGTGCATTGTTTTCTTGAGGTCTTTTTCTTCCCACACAGGCCATGTCCTGCAAGTCTGTGTTTAGGTTCATTTTTCTGTGCATTGTCCAAGGAACTGTAATTCAAGCCACAGCCAGGGGTCTTGCCGCCCTCAAAATGGGTTCCAAACACAGATGCAGAAGCGACATCTGGGGTGGTCTTGAATATTTGGCTAGTTTTTCATGAATTTGTTTCCGGCACTTGTCAATTTCCCAGAGCGAAGAGCATCAATGACCATTTGTTTGCTCTTAAGTAACCAGTTGGCCGTGGACTTCCTGGTCTGGATGGTAAGTGTGTCATTCATGATGGCAAGCTGTCAGAGAAGTGTTTCTCTGATCTGAACAACTGCCCCTTGGTCTATGTACAGGTTCTGTGGGAGCACAGTCAAGTGTTCTAAAACTCCCATTCTTCAGAGTCTACGTGAGCCTCCCATAGCTTACATAGTTAATGAGAGACAAGTTGACACATTTGCTATTCTCTGCTTCTTGCAAAAATCTAGCTGATATCAGCAATATTCCTTGTTCCCCATCTTCTTCTGAATTCAGCTTAAATTTCTAGCAGTTCTCTGTTGATGTACTGATGCAGTAATTTTTAAATTATCTTCTGCAAAATTTTACTTGCATGTGATTCTAGTAGTATTGCTTGCTAATTACTTAATTTTGTTGGGCCATCTTTCTTTGGAATGGCCACGAATGCTAACCTCTTCCAATTAGCCCGGTAGCTGTCTATTAAATTTCTTGGCATAGATGAGGGTGCTTAGAGTCACAGAGTTTGTTGAAATATTTCAATGGTTATTCTGTGTATTTCTGGAGCTTTTCTTTTTTTTTTCTTGGGGGGGGGGGGTGGCGCCCAGGGGCGAGGCATCACTGCCCTGGTGAGAGTAGGAGGCCCAGTCTTGCTTCTGGATAAGGTGCTGCTGGATTTGAACCGCCAACCCTGTGAGCTGCAGTCCCACACTCCACCACTATGCCACCAGGGCTCAGCCCTTTCTGGAGCTTTTCATTAATGTTGTCAGTATGGTTTGGACTTTTCCCCTCAATACTGCTTTTTTTTTTTTTTTTAATTACTACTGGTTCTTGATCATATGCTACTTCTTGAAATGACTGAATGCCAACCAATTCTTTTTGGGATAGTGTTTCTGTATTTTCTTCTTCTTCTTTTTTTTTTTTTTGTGGGCATCACTGCTCTCCGGTGGTGGGAGTAGGAGGCCCAGCCCCACTGCTGGAATTGAACCTCCGTCCCAGTGGACCGCAGTCCTGCGCACAACCACTACGCCACCAGGGCTCAGTCCCATCCCCTGTACTTTTGATGGTACTATATGTTCTCATGTACTCTACATAGCTTGTGTGATAAGACAGTACAACAAGCTGATTCTGATAAGTAACTCCTCCAGAAGATTGCTTGTGGGAATGAAGTCAACTCCTCCCGGCTCCTCGAGGGAGGGGAGGGGCTGATGAAGAGGCCAGGGAGCCATCCATCGGTCACTCCCTGTGACTCCTCACACGGGCTTGGCTGCTTTGGCTGTTTGCAGCTGTCAGTGGGGCACGGCAGAAAGTTCTGGGCTGAGACCCTGGACCAGTGTTGGCTCTGCCTCTGTTAAAGATCTGCCTACCTTAGGCGTTACCCCACGGCAACACACTAGTGCAGTTTGTGAAATAGGGTGAATGTGCAACACATTGGTAGTTCTTCACTCAACAAACGTCTCCTTGCCTCAGGCAAGGGCATCAGGTCTGTGGGAAGAGTCCTTGAGTGGAGCGAATGGGCATCTCCTGGTCCCATCTTCCTTCCTTGACTTCTGACCAAACATGTATGCTACTGCGACACACTCCTCCGTCACTGGCGCGCTCGGACTGGGAGCAGAGGAGTCAGACTCCCCACCACTGGAGGAAGGCAAAGCAAGGGTTATAAGCACATGGGCAGAAGAGGGGAAGGTCCTGGGGTCCAGAATCGGATCTAGGTGCAGACTGCTGTCATTCCAGGGCTGGGAGGCATAAGACAACACTCAAAAGTAACCCAGTGACAACTCTGGAATTTCATGCGGATCCTCTGTAAAGGCAGCTAGCTAAGGCTTTGCTTCTCACATCATGCTGACAAGAAAAATTTTTCTTTTTTTGGGGCGGGGGCATCACTGCCCTCTGGTGGAAGTGGGAGGCCCAGCCTTGCTCCTGGAGAGCTGCTGCTGGATTTGAACTGCCAAGCCAGTGGGCCCGTAGTCCTGCACTCAACCACTACGCCACCGGGGCTCAGCCCAAGAAAAACTTTTCAATAAAAACAGCAAGCTCTGTCTTTAGATTTTCCAGGTAAAGGAGTTTGGTCAAGTAGCTTACTTCCCCTCTGTTTCCACAAGTGTCAAAGAATACTTGCCTGTCTCACATGTGGCACTGTCAGGTAAGCATTGGACTACTAACCATGAGGCTGGTGGGTCACACCCACTAGCCACTCCGTGGGAGTCTGCCTGCTCCTGTGAAGATTTACAGGCTCAGGAATCTTACATGGTGTGGCCGAGTCAGAATCGACTTGATGGCACCGGATGGATGAAGCTCTCACAGGGTTGGTGGGAAGATCAAGGATAGCACAGTGAAAATGGCCAACTGTTGTAGGCCCCGAGACGGTACCAGCTCTCAGGGTTAGCTGCACAGGATGACTGTACGCCGCCGCCATCTACCCTCTTTCTTGTTCATCTGGGAGTTCAAAGAACAGCTTTCTCCAAGCAATTATTAACCTAATTGTTACATTCTTCCCAAACCAAATCTTAAAAGGATGTGTAGAAACTCACAGAAGAGTTAATTCCCGACTGCGGCCCACTGGGATGGAGGTTCAATTCCAGCAGTGAGGCTGGGCCTCCTACTCCCACCACCGGAGGGCAGTGATGCCCCCCCCCCCCAAAAAAAAAAGAGTTAATTCCCAAATAGTTCATAAGTCTTCCTTCACTACGACTGGAAAGAAGGGGGTGTCGTGACAAGGCCTATTTCTTCTATGCAGCTAAGGTCATCATTAAAAAAAAAAAAAAGGTATTGCCTTTGTACAAGGCAGTGGATTGGTTGGGTTTAGTGGGTTGCAGTATGGTACATCTATACAAGTCCAAGCTCTGGAGCCTGGTGAAGCTGTTTCCATCCAGATTTGGCTGTTTACTTACCAGAGTGGCCTTGGCAAGTAACACTTAGGATTTCAAGTTCCTCTTCTGCATCTTGCAGTGACATCTTCAGAGAACAGTGAGGGTCTTGTTACTGGCAGGCTTCAAGTAGTGGCTGAGTGATCAGTGTGAAAGTGCTTCAGAAAGGATTTCTGTTCAACCCAGGAATTCCAGTTTCTAAGATCATATAAAAATAAATGTCCAACATAAAGAGGAAAAAAAATTCTCTAAGCTCACAAATCAGAGCGTAAAGAAGCAATAACAGTGTCCATGCTGAAACGAGTAGTGAATGGTGGAAACGTCTACGCTGTCGGTGAGAGTCGAATTTAAAGGCTGATGCTGTGGATGTAGTCAACGTTTCCCCTTGGACAATCATCGAGATGGTTGCTGTTAAAAAGTACAATGTTGGGGGCTGAACCCCGGTGGCGTAGTGGTTGTGCACGGGACTGTGGCCCACTGGGACGGAGGTTCAATTCCAGCAGTGGGGCTGGGCCTCCTACTCCCACCACCAGAGAGCAGTGATGCCCCCCCCCCCAAAAAAAAAAAAGTACAATGTTGGGACACTCCATTGCTTTCAAATAAGGAGTGTCTCTTGGTTCTGAAGCGTGGATATGAACAGAGGTGGGTTAGTGGGCTGGTACTTCTGTGGTCTGACTGGCTTTCAAGACCAGAATGGTGAGTTGCATTGTCAGCTACAATTTCCTCAGATTGCAAGACTTTCCTGATTGAGCTATGTGACCACAGGCAGGTTCTCCACTGTGCTGTTTTTTTTCCCCTTCTGAATGAGGTCACCACCTCCCCGGTCAGGAAGTCCATGATAAGCATTTTCACTCTTGAGATTCCAGTCAGTTGCTACTGGGATTATGTTATTGAGTAAGTATAAAAAGCACCGCTACTAGAGTTCCAGGTCATGCATATATGGGCTCATTCCAAACAAAATGTTTAAACACGTCTTGATGATCAGTGGATGGCTGCAGACAAGGGCTCTCATCACACACAGGTCTTAGTCTCATGAGGGTAGCCTTAAGGATAAAGGGGAAAAAAGACCAATGAAAAGTGACTTCTGAGGGCTGAGCCCTGGTAAGGGCCGAGCCCTGGTGGCATAAGTGGTTGAGTGCGGGATTGTGACCCACGGGCTTGGCGGTTCAAATCCAGCGGCAGCTCTCAGGAGCGGCACTGGGTAGCATCCACGACCACCTGAGGCAGTGATGCCCACAAAAAAAAAAAAAGTGACTTCTGAAAAAAAAGTAAAAAGAAAAGTGACTTCTGGGGCTAAGCCCCGGTGGCATAAGTGGTTGAGTGCGGGACTGCAGCCTACAGGCTTGGTGGGTCAAATCCAGCAGCAGCTCTCCAGCAGCAAGACTGGGCCTCCCACTCCCACCAGAGGGCAGTGATGCTCCCCCCGCCAAAAAAAAAAAAAAAAGAAAAGTGTCTTCTGCGGGATCCTTGTGTCAGAAAAGGCCACTCAGGGCCTAGTGCCTATATTTTGGAATTCCCAAAAGGGTCATCTTGATGACTCTCTTCAAAGGACATAGGGTGACCACATGGTTTATTATAAAGTTTTAAAAATAATTGCACTGGTGAGAAAAAGGCCAGAGAAGTTGTAGGAAGGAACTATCACGATAGTAAACTAAAAACTCAACTTCCGGGCTGAGCCCCGGTGGTGTAGTGGTTGTGCGCGGGACTGCGGCCCACGGGGATGGAGGTTTGATTCCACCTGCACGGAGCAAAGGCTGGGCCTCCTACTCCCACCACCTGAGGGCAGTGATGCCAAAAAAAAAAAAAAAAATTTTTTTTTAGGCTGAGCCCTGGTGGCGTAGTGGTTGAGCGCGGGACTGCGGCCCACTGGGATGGAGGTTCAATTCCAGCTCCACAGGAGCAAAGGCTGGGCCTCCTACTCCCACCACCAGAGGGCAGTGATGCCTTAAAAATTTTAAAAACAAGGGCTGAGCCCTGGTGGTGTAGTGGTTGAGTGCGGGACTGAGGCCCACTGGGTTGGCGGTTCAAATCCAGCAGCAGCTCTGCAGGAACAAGGCTGGGCTTCCTACTCCCACCAGAGGGCAGTGATGCCCCCTCCCCCCCAAAAAAAAGAAAGAAAAAAAATTTTAAAAACAAAACCCAACTCAACTTCCATGCAGTCCATGCTGGCTTTCCCAGACTGTGTACCACTCTCAGGAGTAGACGCCCAGCCTTTCTCCCGTGAAGCTGCAGGTGATTCCTAACTGCTGACCATTTGTATGGTGGTCACAGCCCGACGCTCACCCACGACACCAACACACTGGCCAACTCTTTAAGGGCCACAAAGTTGTCTGCAGAGGGCTTTGTTGGGAAACCTTACCCCATCCACCCTACAGTCCTAATCTTGCCCTGTCAGATGTCTTTTTGTTTCCCAAACTCAAAGAACATTTCAAAGGAACATGATTTGAGTCCCTAGAGAATATCAAAACAGGAACTGCACTGCTGTTTTGGCAGGGTGTAAGTTAATGAGCACAGAATTCTTTGGGGGAAGGGTTTGAGGGATGAAAGCGCCACCTTCATTAGTATAGAGACCTGAATATATCAAGAAACAACAGGCTCACATCTTGATATTTCTGATTAATAAAGTGGGGTATGACTTTGTAGCGGTACTTTCTGACTCACACTTTTGTGTTTAAAATTAATCCATTCTTCTTTTTTTTTGGGGGGGGGCCTCACTGCTTTCTGGCGGTGGGAGTAGGAGGCCCAGCCCCACTGCTGGAATTGAACCTCTGTCCCACTGGGCCGCAGTCCTGCGCACAACCACTACGCCACCGGGGCTCAGCCCTAAAATTAATCCATTCTAAGCAGGTAGGTTATTAAGGAAGAGAAAGGCAAAATCTTGTCTAGGGCACACAGTCTAACACGATTCTGCCAGTTGGCCCTGTGAGGTAGACGCAGTCCACCTCTCAGCTTTCTAAGCCTTCTACCATCATGTGACAGCTGTTACTCAGATTCTGGGAGGAGAAAGGCATTTGCTTCTATACAGACAAATATTCAAGCTACCATAGATAGTGTTAGATTTCATGGGTGGGAAATACCTCGGTTCTTGGCTTCCCAGGAGAAAGAAATTCATGCCACAGCCTGGTTTGTGATCTAAGTGAGTTTTTATACAAGAAGTTTCAGGTTTTAAAGTTAAGAACACAGGCAACCCTCATGAGACTACGTACCCACACACGACGGCTTGAGGCCAGAGAAAGGGACCGTGGTATGGCTGTGTGGAAGGCAGAGGGCAGGGGAAGAAGAGCGAGTGATCTCCACTTCTGGCCTTTTGGGGACCTGTGGCTGGGTGGCGTGGTCCACAGTACTGGTTGACCCTGTTGGCTGACGTAAGCCCACGTGGTCTAGAGTGAGCCAACCCAGGCGTACTGCTCACCTAGGTGTAGCACCCTCTGGCTCAGGGCCTGAATTGGCACGTGGCCGGTGGACATTCTGGCCCCTGTTCCGGTACTAAAAACAGTTTTTAGATTTTTATTATAATTCGACCAGTTCCCCCACCCAAATTCCCGAGACGTTAAAAGGATAAAGAAACCAGTCTGGTGCTCTTTCAAAAGATTTATTTGCTACAAAAACTGCTTGGATCCACCAGAGATGAACTCAGAATTTCTGTGTTTAAAAGAATTTTGCTCACTGCTCCACCATTCAAAAAGCAATTCTTTTTTTTTGGCAAGCATCTGACATGTCTACAAGAGGTTAGAAAAAACTAGAATCTATAGAATTAGATGTTTAAAAATAGGGAGTTAAGTTTTGGGTTTTTTTTTTTAATTCCTCATTTGGGCAGGTCCTTAGTTGAAATCACAGTCATCTGCAAAAAGAATATTTTACATCAGCAATACTATTTTTTAGAACTGTATATCCTGACCTTGGCCTTGACTCGTAAAGATTTCCCGACACCAGATGAACAACGGGATAGAAGCCATTCACTTGGCCAATTCTTGTTTTTTTTTTTTGGCATCACTGCTCTCCGGTGGTGGGAGTAGGAGGCCCAGCCCCAGTGCTGGAATTGAACCTCCATCCCAGTGGGCCGCAGTCCCGCGCACAACCACTACGCCACCGGGGCTCAGCCCTTACTTGGCCAATTCTAACATATGGCTGGTTCCCTGACTTGTGAAGTTTTAGAAATTGCTCTTAAACCTAAACCTTTGATTCCCCCTATTTTTTAAAAAACAAACATAAACGTTTCCCTGCGAGATAGAAAACGTCAGTGTTCATTGTGTGTAGACAAAGTCAAGTATGGATGTCAATAAGCAATTCAGTCACGGAGCTGTGGATCTCAGCATGGCTCCAGAAGTGGCTGGCTTAGCGCGGGCTGTGCCCCAGAGGCAGCATCAGCTTAAGAAGGGGTGAACCCTAAGAGCTGTTCAATGGGTTTAAACCGCCACTCGTCTGCCTCCAGCTCTTCTACCAAACCAGCTAGTTTTTCCATCCGAGCAACTTGCTGATCTGTAACGAGTCAAGGAGGTAAAATATGATACAACAATAACAATCTACTTCCCTCGAGACTATCACCAGCAATATGATTGCTCACAAATCATTTCAAGGAGTTTCTCTCTCAACAAGATCTTATTCTGTGTTAGAGACTTATGATAAAAAAAGGGACACTCCCAATGACTGCTTGTTCACCTTTGTTGCTCACCCCCCCAAACTTTTATTGCTTTAACTACACATCTGAAACCTTCCAGATTAAACAAAACATCTACTTGATCATTTTCATTTCACAAAACACTCATCAAATCAGAGAAGCTGGGCTGAGCCCTGGTGGTGTAGTGGTTGTACGCAGGGCTGCGGCCCACAGGGATGGAGGTTCAATTCCAGCAGCGGCTCCACAGGAGCAAAAGCTGGGCCTCCTACTCCCACCACCAGAGGGCAGTGATGCCCCCAAACAAAATAAAACAAAACAAATCAGAGAAGCCTCAATAACCAGCTTTCTTTACAGAGGGCAAATTTTGTGCTCTATTCTTGTTTGTTTGTTTTTGTGGGCATCACTGCCTCTGGTGGTTGTGGGCACTACCCAGTGCTATTCCGGAGAGTGGCCTCTGGATTTGAAATGCTAACCCTGCAGGCTGCAGTCCTGCACTCAACCACTTACGCCACCGGGGCTCAGCTTGTGCTCTATTCTTACAAAAATAAAAAATACAAGCACAATCAAACAAACCAAAAAAACCCCTCCTTCTCCACACCACAATGATTTGTGTACTACAATTCTAGAATTTGAGGCAGTTGCAGCTATGCCCTCTCTGAGTGCACCCTCTCCCCAAACAGTGATTTCAATGGGAAAATGGTCTACTGCAGAACACAATTCCCTGATGCACACATGAAGGTCTGGTGAGAGAAATCAGAACAGCAAAGATAATATGGGGATCTTATGACTCCAAAGGGACAGGGAAATTTTACATAAATACACAAAGATGGTAAGGATAGCCAGCAGAAGACACCAGTAAACAACTCTCAGGAAAAAAATGGTAAAAGGACAACATGAGGAGGTAAATCTGCATCAATTTCTCTAGCACCATTCTAGTTTTAAGCCTCAGTGTGGACATTACTTAGAATGTTCTTGTTTGTAGGCAAGTGAAGAAGTCTATTTTAATAGTTGCTGAGTCGTGGTTTTTGTCACAAAACACACCGACCTTTCTGAATCCTTTCTCACCCCACGGGGATTTATTTTCAAGTCAAGTTTACGACAATCGTGTGCTCACCATGTTTCACCTGTTTAAGCGTGGATGCCACTTGATAGCTGAAAACCGACTCACAGAGGAATCGCTCAGAGCCATCTACAAACGAAAAAGGAAAGGGTTTACATCTGCTCTAAAGTGTCTCTGGCTTCTGATAAACCCCATAAACGTGTCCACTTTTCTTCCTATACTCAGGGTGAGGTTTTCAATGTGTACAATGGGGACTTCTTCACTAACCCTGTTCTGTTAGAAAGCCTACTTATTCATTTTTTTTTTTTTACTGCTAGAAAACCTTCTTCTCGACCCAGAATATTCCAACAGTTCCTTTACACTCGAGTGCCAAAATAGCACATACAAAAACAAAAACAAGAAACCTCAGCCTGACGTCCTGGTCAACATTTCCCTGCTCACAACCTGACCATTTCTTGATGTTCTATTTTGTCGGGAAAACACGGGCAGCTGACACTTTTGGCCATGTGGCCTTGTGCTATCAGAATACAAAAGTACAGGGACTCCAAAGCATTGCATCCTAAGAAACAGCTGTTGCTGCTGAGTTTTAGAATATCAAATTACACCACTATGACCATAGCAAACCACTGTTGAGAAATGTCATTCTGTAAACGTAAATTGTAACCTTGGTTTTCTAACCGAACCAAAACACTGCAATTTGGATGATGATAAGAGTGTTGTGTAATTCAGAACCTAGTACTGCACTGGTGCCAAGAACGGCCAAGCAGTAGGTGGCTGACTCGTCAGACGTTTGGATGATGACTGTGAAATACAAGCTAGTCCACGGCATTCCCTGTCAGGCAAGGGCTAGTCAGCGAAACACACACCCAATGGCACATACCCCACATAGGAAAGAGGGATTTCTAAATGAGCAGCAGGAACCATTTGGTATTACAGGTATCTTGTGGCAAAAACCCTAACAACAATGGAGCAGAGGATACAGCTGCCTTTTTTTTTTTTTTAGGTACTTCTTGACAGCACTGCTGGGTGTCAAATACTAACTCATCAATCAGGTTTCACACAAGAAGGAAGAAGTCCTTAATTTGCTATAAGAATTTATGACGGCTGAGCCCGGGTGGCGTAGTGGTTGTAGGATTGTGGCCCACAGGGTTGACAGTTCAAATCCAGCAGCAGCTCTCCAGGAACAAGGCTGGTCCTCCCACTCCCACCACAGGGCAGTGATGCCCCTCCCAAAACACAAACAAAACAAAACAAAAAACATTTAACATGAATGATGTAATTTAACTTGTGTATGCGATGTGCAAGTCCTCATTATCCTATTCGTGCCTTGGTTTAAACAGTCCAATTACACCTCAAGTTTCATTTTAGGAAGGGCAAAATGTGAGAGAATTATAGATCAAATCTTGGTTGGGGGCGGGGTGAGGGGGTTGCAGGAGTGGTGGGGAATGTCAATCCTGAAATTTATGATCTCACACAAGGCCAAGGAAACTCTTGGAAGTGCTACTTCCATTGAATCAGAGGTACTGTTAGGATAAACACGCTAAAGTGATGATATTTGCCCATTTCTCTTAGTGATGACCTTTAAAGCAAAATAACTAGGCTAATCTTTCAAAGAGGCACCTGCGTTTCCCTCACTTCACTCTACGTGCTTATGGAACAAAACTGCTGATTTGCTGCTCTGTATTAACCGAGTCCATGTCTTCTGCGTCACACCCTATTGGGTAAGATCTGGCTTCGGAAGACGTACTGCCAGGATGCTCCTTAGAGACGAGGATTCAAGACTTCGTGTCATGTACCTTGGACACACTGTCAGGAGGAAAGAGTCCCTGGAGAGGACAGGATGCTCAGTATAGCAGAGGGGCAGTGCAGATGACGAAGGCATTCGATGAGACGGATTGGAGACGGCTGCAATATGGGCTCAGAGAAGACCAATTGTGGGGATAATGCAGCACTGAGTGGCGTTTTATTCCTTGTACAGTGTTGCCATGAGTCCACACTGAATTCATGGCCCTAACAGCAACAATGAGGTGAGACATCTCGACTAGCCCAACGTCTGGAATTTCTCCCGAGAGGAAGTTAACATGGGCCATGGGGTCTTCCTTTATTAGCTGTAAGCAGTCTTTTGTAACACACACCTCAAGTAGCAATGCAATCGGTTTCCACTTAAGGGACAAGCAAAGGCTATATGTAGTCAAAGGTCAGTAAATTGTCCGAACTCAACACCATCGCCAACTCCAATACACATACTGCTCACAACTCATTTAAAAGAACACTACCTCCCAGTAGGAACTTAGGCCATGCCAGACAATTTATATCTCAGTGGTATACACACTGTCACTAACATACAGCCACTTCTTGGCTGACACGCAGTCTCCAATTTGCTCACTAATAACTGGGTGAGGGTGATCTTAGTCAAGGGCAGGAGAGTTCTGGAAACTGCTGGATACTGCAGGCAGGTTGCATCAGAAAGTGAGTTTCCAATGTTAACTACAGGTTTTTTGGGCTTGTTATCCTAGATTCAGAAGGATGCAAAATCAAACTGCACTTGTTAAGATAATAAAGTATATTCTCTCACTTTGATCTGGTTACCCTTCCTATTCTATTTTCATACTCTAGTAAATGATTATAAGGAAAATGATCAAGGATATATGCATTAAACGTATAATAGAATACCTATACACATAGTAGAAAATGTTTCCAAAGTGATCATCCATATATATATTTTTTGCTATCATCCATATTACTCATATTTGGGAGTTCTCTTTTTCCATTTAATAGTCTTGATTTGAACAGAGTGACTCAGGGATTGCCCACATTAATTTTTAGTCTTTGTTTCATGGTTTCGTTCATTGCCATCCAGTCGACTGTGACTCACAGCAGAACAGAGCTGTCACTCTGAGTTCCCACGACTATTCTTTACCGAAGGAGAAAGCCTCATCTTTCCCCAAGGAGCGGCTGGTGGTTTCAAACTGCTGCCCCCGTGTAACCCACTATGCTGCTAAGGGCCAGCAACTGTAAGACCCAGATGACACTTCAAACCCAAGGAAGCGAACAGTCAAAACTGCACATCCTACAGCAGAAACCCACACATGGCTTCATGAAGCACAATGGGATGGAATAAAAGTGAATGTATCAGAACTTGCTAGCAAATCAACATTAAACTTAAGAAGGCGTACTTCTTCTCTGGTATCTTCAGGCACAAGGAATGCAGATAGCTTTGAGACTATGGAGTACTTCCTACGCTAAAGTCCTATTGCTAGACTTTAAACGACTTCACTCTTAGAACTCCATTGTTAACCAATGATTATTCTGCTACTACAGAACTAATTAAACAACTTACGTGCCTGCAACTTTGTTTTGTGGGGAAATTCCTTAATAGGAGATTTCTGCTGCATATAACTGAAGCCATGTTTTGATTGCTAGGTACAGCCAACAAGGTCTCATCTGTTCACTGCTTCCACAACCAGGGACCCGTAGTCCAGTCTTTAGTTAATATTACTGAAGAAAACGAAAAGGCAAAGGCCAAAGTACCTACACCTGAGATGTATCATTTACTACTTCAAGACGAAGCACGACCGTAAGCAAATCCGGGAGAACCTCACAGTCCCAGAACTCCCTCGTTGTTCTTGTCACAAGTGATTCTTTGTCTTGCTCTGGCTTAACCCCAAACTCTGTTTTATAATATGTCTGATATAAGTGAATGGTCATCCTAAAACACCCACTGCCACACATCTAGAGAGAGACATTTTCACATTAACTTTAAAATTCCCCACATTTCAAGCTGAAATGGTTAAGATGTAATTAAGCACTAACTAGATTGGGATTTTTTGGTCATGTTTTTTTAAAGAATGACGAGAGGTTCAGTTCCATGAGCACCTCTTGGGCTTTGGCCACAAATAAGATTCCTGCTTTGCTCCCCATACTCATGTCGATTCTCTAAGGTGTACCTAGAAAAATACATTTTAAAGAAGTTCTTTTGTTTTGTTTTTGTGGCATCACGGCCCTCTGGTGGGAGTAGGAGGCCCAGCCTTGCTCCTGGAAAGCTGCTGCTGGTTTTGAACCAAGCCCATGGGCCATAGTCCTGCACTCAACCACTATACCATTGGTGCTCAGCCCTTAAAGAAGTTCTTTAGGTGATTCTTATGGCCCTTATGAAGAATTATTTGTTTAGCTTTTGGAGTGACCTCTAAGGGCCTGGCTCTCGTGAAACCAAGTAAAAACAAAACAAACTAGCAGTGGTTTTTTTTTAAGTAATTGTTTTAATCACTGCCATTGAGGCCATTACTTCAGTTGATTTCCTCAGTGTATGTAAATCTACTGAAATCAAGGCACCATTGCTGCTTCAAATTCACAACCTATACCCTGATCTCAATCAGCCTCTGTGCACAGCTGAATAAGCATGTGGCTCTGTTGTAAATGCATCTCCAGAACTAGAAAACCACCCTAGTCTGCAGTGGGTCAGGAGAGTCAAGTTCACAATGAAGGCAACGTTTTAGTTTGTACTTCCTCTTAGAGCCTTTCTGATATGGCTGGCTCATCTACAGCCTCGATTAGGACAATAGAAACCTGCCCTACCAGCCACAGGCAGGCAGACCAGTGCCCGGACAAAGCCAGCGGATACCAGACTGTGCTGTGGCACTGGTGCCGACTGCCTTGACCAGACCCAAAGATCATGTACGCTCCCTCTCTACGAAGCTCTGGATGTGCTCTCTCATTGCCGATGCCTTTTCAGCTCCAAAATTTAGACTCTAGAGAGAAACATGTAAGTGCTTTAGGAAATGGGGACAAAATATGCGACGTGGAGCTGAAATCAGAGCAATTCTGTCTCTAACACACTCACAGTTTCTTTACAATTAACATCCAGTGAGGTCTTAATCCAGTTACTCAGTAAGAAAGCAGCTTGAGATCACCTTCTAACATTTCTCCAGCTCCTTTAGGGTAGGTGAAAAGGGCTTTCCGTGGTGGGGCGAGGTCGGAGACACTGAAACCAGATCCAGTGACAGAACTTCCACTGACACCACCAGCTGAGGAGGAGGACGAAGAGGCGGCCATTTCTTTTCTAATAGAGAAAGAATGAAAAACAGCAATTGGCAAGTTTACAGAAGTGAACTGGCAGCATGTCATCCAGCTGTTGCTGAGTCAGTAGTTTTATGAAAGATAATTCCTCTTTTTTTTTTTTTTTAACCCTTTCTCCATACTTTCTATTGATGCCTCTGGCCCAAAGTGTCACTCAGTCTTTAAGGGAGAAAATGTGTGTCTGGTTAAAACACTACTTCCAGTGACTAGGAAACCAATGGTGTCATGCTTGCTATTGACTTGGGAGACTTACGGGCTGTGAAGCAGTGACACGGCAGTGTCAAGGCAGCAATTTAATTGAGGAAATAGATAAAGATAAAACAATCAGGCTCCATAGCACCTTTGCTGTGAATACATCCAAAAATGACAGGTCTAAAGATTTCCAAATGAAATTCCAGAAAAATGTTGTATTCTGTTCCTAAGGAAGGAGATTGGTTAGGAAGTACTAGTCATTTTATTGAAAAAAAATTTTTTCCCCCCATCCAAATGTAATACCCAAACTTGTCACTTGGTGGCATCCCAAAACTAGAAGAAAAACCTGGAAATGTGTCTCAGAAGTCATGGCCTATTAAGCATAAGATATAAAAGTAGGGGCTGAGCCCCGGTGGCTTAGTGGTTGTGCGCGGGACTGCGGCCCACTGGGATGGAGGTTCAATTCCGGCTCCCAGGAGCAAAGGCTGGGCCTCCTACTCCCACCACCAGAGGGCAGTGATGCCTTAAAAAAAATTAAAAAAAAAAGATATGAAGGAGGGAGGGTGGGGAGGGAGAGGAAAAATGAGGAGCTGGTGCCAAGGGCTCAAGCAGAAAGACATGTTTTGAAAATGATGGCAATACATGTACACATGTGCTTGACACGAAGGATGGCTGTATGGACTGTGATAGGAGCTGTAGGAGCCCCCAGTAAAATGATTAAATAATAACAGAAAAAGACGAGAGCAACTGTGAGTGTCTAATCCTGTCATATTAAAAGAACAAGACCAAAAGTGTGAAGCAATGAACAGACAACTTTCTACAGTGTGTTTTCAAACATGAATGGTCTAGTGTCCAAGAGTTTTCTCCCAGGATTAAAATGCTCTAATGCTATTTCTGCACTTCCCAACCTAGCTGCATTAGTCTCCTCCGGTTAGAGAGCCTGTGTGACTAAAGAGCAGTATTTCTCCCTGCTATTAAATACTAAATAGAAAAAAATACTAAATAGGTACACAAGACCAGTGGTTACTATCTGGGATTGTGCAGACCCAGTATTTAGATTAAAAAACAACTATACACTAAATTATATACTTCAAATAGTCAATAGTCAATGTTGTTAAGTGACTTCTGCCCCAGTTAAAGGAAAAAAGATATACTAAGAGGACTGAAAAATTGAATTTCTCTCTTAATGGCCAGAGAAAATTTTAGCAGAATATTTCTCATTGATTTTTTGGGAAAATTTCAAAAGTCAACACATTTGCTATACAAAGGTGAAACTTATTTCTGGGATTGGGGGGAAAAAAGAGAAAAATAAAGGAACGCTATGCAGATCAAACACCCAAACCCCAAACTCACTGCTACTGGGTCAGGTCTAACTCATAACCACCCTTGAGTACTACAGTATAGACTGACCTCTTCCAGTGTCAGACTACGATTCTTTAGGGGGTAGAAGGCCTCATCTCTCCTGTGGTTGGTGGTTTCAACCCGCTGGTCTTGCTGTTAATCTGCTACACCCCCTCCAGAGTTCACCTTCGCGATGGAGAAGTAAACTAAATATACATGTGTGTGTTTGTAAGCTTCCTTGCAAGGACATCTTAAATGTTCTTACAAAGAAAGTGATTTAATATGCATTTCTTTTTTGGGGGGGCATCACTGCCCTCTGGTGGTTGTGGGAGGCTCAGCTTTGCTCCTAGAGAGCTGCAGCTGGATTTGACCCGCCAAGCCCGTGAGCTGCAGTCCTGCACTCAACCACTATGCCACTGGGGCTCAGCCCTTCTTCTTCTTCTTTTTTTTTACTTTAATTCTTTTACTATGTATTTCTTTTAAAAAAATCTTTTTTTTTTTAGGCATCACTGCCCTCTGGTGGTGGGAGTAGGAGACCCAGCCTTTGCTCCTGTGAGCTGGAATTGAACCTCCATCCCAGTGGGCTGCAGTCCCGCGCACAACCACTACGCCACCGGGGCTCAGCCTTACTATGTATTTCTAAGCCTGGTCCTATTTCCTTAATTTTGTGATGATGATTTAAGGCAGGCAGAGGAGTAGGGCTTAGTTTTTGACTTCACTCTTTATCTATGAGGGGGTTATCCCCGCCTCCCCTCAAAAAAAAAGAACACAGACGTAAAGTTCCATTGGGCTGAGTTTTTGTAATCGCATTTCCCACTAGGCAAGCACAGAACAACTCGCTGAGTTGGTGCACCCAGTGGCGTCACCTGGAAAGGTTTTCTCTGGTCACAGTGAATTTTTTTGTAAAAGTGGTTTCACTCAAACCTTGTTTTTTGTGACGGTGGATTGAAGAGAA
The DNA here is from genome assembly GCA_004026705.1 of Nesogale talazaci. Taxonomy (NCBI): domain Eukaryota; kingdom Metazoa; phylum Chordata; class Mammalia; order Afrosoricida; family Tenrecidae; genus Nesogale; species Nesogale talazaci. The sequence continues at coordinate 30,522 of PVJH01012503.1, read as the reverse complement.
CAGGTGACTGTGACTTTTTTTCCTGCTTGGGAAAAATGTCGCAGAAACTGTTAGGTTGAACACAGCTTACAAGCACAGTGCTATGCATAGGACTGGTTTCCTCATTTCAAAAAAGGTGAATTGTTGATTGATGGCAAACCTTGTTCTGATGTCCATCAACTTCCTGAATTGTTGACAAAATTTCTGCCCTTGTGCTTGAAGGCCTAGTATGGACCATTGAGAAGATGGGGACATTATCTGGCCTATCTTGGAGTCTGGTTCAGCAAATTTCAACAGAAGATTGGAGAATAAGAAAGGTCCCTGTGAAATGTGTGCCCCGGGTTCTGACTGACCAGAAAAAAAGAGCGTTGACTGGAAACATGCTGTGCTTTGAAAGAACAGCTCTGAGGCAACCCAGACTCTTTTTATAAAGTCATTACTGGTGACAAGACATGGTGCTGTTCTTAGAACTCCAAAAGCAAACATCAATTAAACCAGTAGCAGATACCTCTGTCACTTTACCAGTCAAGTGAAAGAAAAAAACAAGACAAACTCATTTTGTTTTTCTCATGTGAGGGGACAGTGCATTTGAAGTTCGTTCGACCAGGTCAGACTGTTAATCAAACTTTCAATTTACAGGTCTGAAAAGATAAGAACAGCATGGGACAAAAGTCCTGATTTGTGGCAGTTGGAGGACTGTTTTTGTCACCATGTCAACGCACCTGCTTACGCAGCCATCTAAGTGTGCCAGTTTTTGGCAAAAAACATGCGTCTCTTGTCCCACGCACCGTACTCACCTGACCTTGCTTTGTGTAACTTCTACTTCCACAAATGAAGAAGACATGAAAGGACAGCAATTTGTTGACACAGAAGGTGAAGAAAAAGATGAGGGCGGTGCTGTCAGCCATTCAAACAGATGAGTTTTTTTTTTTTTCAAACAGATGAGTTTTAAAAATGTTTCCAAGTCCTTCCTGTTTGTATTTTGTATGATTTTCTGTATGTAGGTCTATACAAATAGTATCTGGATTGCTAAGTACCTAGGTTCATGGCAGGGAAGGATAAGGAGAAATGGAAAGCTAATAACAATGAGTACAAGAAGAAAATATTATTAGATTGATCATGGTGATTGCATAAATCTTAATATAACTGAATGATTAAATTTTATGTATGAAGTGTATCGCAATAAAAATACAATAAAAATATAATAATAAAAAAATGTTTCCAAGAATGGAATTGCTGATTTGACAAATTATGAAGTGTAATGGAAAGTACTTTGAAGGTGATAAGATTGTTTTGTAAAAAATTTAAATATATAGCTTTGAAAAATAAAATAGGCTGAGCCCTGGTGGCCTAGTGGTTGTGTGCGAGACTGCGGCCCACAGGGCTGACGGTTCAAATCCAGCAGCAGCTCCCAGGAGCAAGGCTGGGCTTCCTACTCCCACCAGGGCAGTGATGCCACAAGGGAAAAAAATTGCTAATTTTTTTGAGTTCCCCCTCTTTTTTTTTTTTTTTGGTTTTTGGGGCATCACTGCTCTCCGGTGGTGGGAGTAGGAGGCCCAGCCCCACTGCTGGAATTGAACCTCCGTCCCAGTGGGCTGCAGTCCCGCGCACAACCACTACGCCACCGGGGCTCAGCCGAGTTCCCCCTCTTATAACACTGATCAACATTGAGGATATAGAAATAGAAAGGAAGAGGAAAGCAAGCACTGTAATTTACTATTATTAGTGTATTAAATATGCAAACTGATTAGTGACTTTTCAGTTATACCATTTAGATCACATTTTCTTTTTCCTTTCAACTGCTAGCTTTCCTAATTGTATTCATAACCATGGAGGGGACAACTTGCCCCTCTTTGGACCACACTGGGTAAAAACAGTAGCATGACAAAGGTCTAGATGTGCAAATTGAAGTTGAAATAGACGAGGTACCAATCTCTAAGTGGACTCAAATAAAGAATGAGACAATGTCGGATTCTTTGGAGAGTAATTTACCAGCTCAAGGTAGTACCTATGATGAATTGTTTATGTAAGTTACTAAGATTTAGAACACTTTAAGCTTTTTTCTTACACCCTGGTGAATCCTTTATTCAATTGCAAATGCAAAGATACTTTAAATTTTGAGATCAGTGGCTCAGCAGAGCACCCAATGTGAGGACAGTTTCAAAGCAGTGTGACTTCTACAAGGAATACAATCATAGGGATTCCCTTTCATCTTTTTGATTTTTTTCAAACACTCAGAACTACCATCTTTCAATACCCAAAACAGGTGGGATGGAAAACTGCAGAGCAGAATTAGCACTACAAAAGTTTTGTTTAGGGCTGCGCCCTGGTGGCGTAGTGGTTGTGCGCGGGACTGCGGCCCACTGGGACGGAGGTTCAATTCCAGCAGTCGGGCTGGGCCTCCTACTCCCACCACAGGAGAGCAGTGATGCCCCCCCACCCCCCCAAGAAAAAAGTGTTGTTTATTTTGTTGTTGAGCACTATGTTGGTGGGTGCTGTGGAGTTGATTCTGACTCACGGAGACGCAACGACTCTGCGCATGAAGCATGTGCCATTCCCCCACTGAACTCTGGTTTGAGCCATTGCTGCAGCCACGGTGTCAATCCATCCCAGTGAGGTACTTCCTCTTTTTCCTGGTGGAGCAGTGGTTAGGCACTGGGCTGCCATTCACATGGTCGGAAGTTCAAAACCACTAGCAGCAGGCCTTTCTACTCCTGTGAACATTCCCAGTCTTAGAAACTCACAGGGAGTCGCTATACGTCAGCAATGACTGATGGCAGTGAGCTTGGTTAGCCACTTTACCAAGTGTGATGTCCTTTCCAGGGACTCAACTCTCCTGACAACATGACCAAAGTCCATGACACAAAGTCTCACCATCTTGCCTCTACGGAACATTTTGTCTGTTTTTCCAAAACAGATTTGTTTGTTCTTTTGGCAGTTCCTGGTACGGTCTTATCCTCTGCCAGCACCATAATTCAAATGCATTTGATTCTTCTTTGGTCTTTCTTATTCAATGTCCAATCTTTACATGCATATGAAATGACTGAAAATACCACATCTTGAGTTGGGCTCACCTTAGTCCTCAAAGTAACATCCTTGGCTGAGCCCCGGTGGTATAGTGGTTGTGTGCGGGACTGCAGCCCACAGGATTGATGGTTCGAATCCAGCAGCAGCTCTCCGGGAGCAAGGCTGGGCCTCCTACTCCCACCAGGGCAGTGATGTCACACACATACACACACACACACACAAAGTAACATCCTCGTTCTCCAACACTTTAAAGAGGTGTTTTGTGCAACAGCTTTATCCAATGCAATGCATCCTTTGATCCCCTTTGACTGCTGCTTCCATGAGCATTGAATGTGGAGTCAAGCAATATACAGCAAGACACTATAAAATTTTGAATGCTTCTAGTAAGTGCTAAACAGCAAATAACAACAACAATACACTTTGGATTGTAATTTCCCTATGAGGGTAGGCATACTGATGACCAACGTCAAACTTAATGTCTGGCCTACTAAACCCAAACCAACTCTTTGCCGCCAAGTCACTGTTGTTTCATACTGATCCTATGGGACAAGGCAGAACTTGTTCCTGTGGGCTCTTTAAAGAGCAGAAAGTTCTGTCTTTCTCCCCAAATCTGCCTTTTCCTTTCTTTTAAATCATTTTATTAGGATCTAATCAAGGTATCATACCATTTCACAGTTCAATCAGATCAAGCAGTGTTTTTTTTTTTTTTTTGGGGGGGGGCATCACTGCTCTCCGGTGGTGGGAGTAGGAGGCCCAGCCCCACTGCTGGAATTGAACCTCCGTCCCAGTGGGCCACAGTCCCGCACACAACCACTACGCCACCGGGGCTTAGCCCCAAGCAGTGTTATATAATCACTACCATCAATTTCAAATTATTTTCTTCCTTCTTGTACTCCTTGATATGAGCTCCCCGCTCTCTATTGTCCCCACCTCTCCTGCTGCACTCCCCAGTTACCCTTATTCTAGTTTTTGTCTGGGTTCTATATACTGGAAAACATAGAAGAATACATGACAGAGAGCTAAGAAAACTACCCTCAATGACAGAATATAATAGAATAAACCCCAATATAAAAAAGAAACACAGCAAATATTAAATAAACACAAGCACAAAGTGTATCAAAAGGGAGACCAGATGACAAGGCTTCAGCCATTCAAATCAGATTTATCATTTTAACTATTCTATATAGTCCTCTCTACTATCCTTTCTGTCTGATGACTAACTTATTCTCATCCCTCAATTACGGTTAGAGGGAAATCACTAACTTCTCTAATAAGGGGACGCTTATTCCTCATGTCGATCATACAAATGCACTTTAGGCTTTCACTGTCATCCATAGCCTGCTGGTCACCACAATCTCATAATTTAAGTAAATGCTGATATGATTTCTTCCTTTGGATTAGGATTATATTATATAAATACATTTATATAATATAATGTATTTATAATATAACACACTGTATGTTATATAATGTATGTGATATATATGCTGGTGTGCTTCTTCCATGTGGGCTTGGTCGATGTCTCACTTCGACGGCTGCTTGTTTGAAAACAAACCTTTAAAGCTTCAGACGCTATTCTTTCTGATGCAACCATGACTTTGATCTGCTGACCTTATGGTTAGTGGCCCCAAATGAAATTGGCCCTAGAGCAGAGAGTGCTTTATTTAAAGAAACGCTTGGAAGGAAGTAAACATTCCACAGGAATCACTCTCACGTCCATGGAGTCGATGACAGCTCAGAGAGATCCTAAAGGGAGTTGAGCTGCCTCTTCCAAGTCAGTACATTTTTATCAGAATAGAAAGCCCCAACTTTATTTTTTTTCCTATAGGAAACACAGAATTCCTTAAATTTCTTTCATAAAAAATAACAACACGGGGGGCTGAGCTCCGGTGGCGTAGTGGTTGTGTGCAAGTGTGTGGCCCACTGGGTTGGTGGTTTGGATCCAGCAGCGGCTCTTCAGGAGCAAGGCTGGGCCTCCTACTCCCACCAGAGGGCAGTGATTCCCCCCCCAACAACAACAACAACACGGACTGAGCCCCAGTGGTGTGGTGGTTGAGTGTAAGACTGTGGCCCACTGGGTTGGCAGTTCAAATCCAGCAGCAGCTCTCCAGGAGCAAGGCTGGGCCTCCTACTCCCACCAGAGGGCAGTGATGTCACACACAAAAAAGAAGGAATAAAAACAACAATTACATTAGCCCCCAATAAAATGATTCATTAAAAAGGGGGGGGGGAAGGGGGAGGAGGAGCTTATGCCAAGGGCTCAAGTGGAAAATATTTGGAAATGAATATGGCAACAGGTGTACACATATGCTTGATACAAATGATGTACTGAAGGTTATAAGAGCTGTAAAAGCCCCCAATAAAATCACTGAAAACAACAACAACAACAACAACAACACTGAGGTGCAGCAGAGTGACTAGGTCATTTGCTATGCTGTTTTATAAAAATATTTTTTTCTACCACTCTTTGAATCATTGGCTTTGCCAGTCTGGTTAAGTGCTCACTGTGAAGTCTTTCTGCCAGGGCACCTAGCCTGTTTTGTTATTTACTTGCTGTTATGATACTAGGCCAGGAGTGGGGAATCTTTTTCTTTCTTTTTTTTTGCCAAGGGCCATTTATTTATTTATTTATTGCTTTTTTTTGTTTGTTTGTTTTGGGGGACATCACTGCCCTTTGGTGGTGGGAGTAGAAGGCCCAGCCTTTGTTCCTGTGGAGCCCACTGCTAGAATTGAACCTCCATCCCAGTGGGCCGCAGTCCTGCGCACAACCACTACGCCACTGGGGCTCAGCCCGCCAAGGGCCATTTATAACATGATTTTTGAGCCATACAAAATTATTCATTTAAAAATTGGCCTGCTATATTTGGTCCAACATTTAATTAATTCACCCCTAATGTGATGGCTAGGGATTCTTGGTAATGTAGTGGTTATGCATTTGTACACAGCTGAAAATCACAGCCACTACCAGAGAAAGACGAGGTGACACTTTCTACCCCTGAGAGTTACAGTCCCAGAAACTCACAGAGGCAGTTCTACTCTATCGTGTAGGCTTGCTGTGAGTCAGAATGGACTTGATGGCTGTGGTGGTTACATAATCTGTTGTGAATTTAGGGCTTGAGAGTGAAGGGGTGGAGTCTAGCTTCTCCATCGGGTCGTAGCCAATGAGGCCTCTGTGTGGGCAGGCATTCTCCTGAGGAGAACCCCTGGAATTCCTCCTTAGAGGCAGGAGACACACATTCTTTCTCTGCTCGCTCCCGGGAAGACATTGCAGCTGACAAGACACGTGGAACTTCGCTAGTGCTCTGAGTTGGAGAGGCCACGGGGGATCCCTGTCAGCGCTGAGAGGCTCACAACGCCACTGGATCCATAACATTTGCTACCTCCTGGCCTGTGGTCTTTCTGTATTCAGTGGCATTGCGTGTGTTTCAGAGTCTTAAGGGAACTTTATAGATTGGTATCAGGCATATGGACTTGGATCAGACACATGGATTGATCTGGAGTGGGCTGGGATGTTTTCTCAATATTCAATTGTTCTTGTATATAAACCTCTTTCTTGTTTGTTTTTTGTGGGCCTCACTGCCTCTGGTGGTTGTGGGAGGCACCCAGTGCCGCTCCTGAGAACCGCCGCTGGATTTGAACCGCCACGCCCACTGGCCGCAGTCCCGCACTCAACCACTTGCACCAACGGGGCTCAGCCCATAAACCTCTTTTTTATACACATATGAATATCTCTGGATTTGTTTCTCTAGTCTACCTGAACTAACACCATGGCAGTGAGAGATGGGACTTGCAGACGACATGTTCCCCACTCCTGCCCTAGTATAATTAACCTTTCTGTTACTCAGATCTATAAAATGAAGTATAATACGGTATCCACCTCATAGAAGAGTGACCTGCTGGAATTAGACTACCAGGGCTTGATACAGGGCTGCTAGGAGTTGGCATCAGTTCAACGGCAGGTTTGGTTTTTTGTTTTATCTCATCTCAGTGCCATCGAGTGAGTTCCAACTTAAAGCAGCCATTACAGGTTGCTCCTGGGCTTTCTGAGTCTGCAGCTCTATGGGAGCAGAGTCTCGCCTTTCTCCCATGGAAGGACCGGTGCGTTCAAAGCGCTGACTGACGGGAGTAGCGCAGGTTATAAGCGACTACATGCCACCAGGGCTAGCTTGATCTCACAGGACTATTATAAACAAAATGCTGGTGGCACAATTCTGTTCTACTAATTTTCTTTCCACAAACCTTCAGAAGCCACCTGGGTTTCTGAATCTCATTTTTTTCTTTATATAGTTTTCACTTTGCACCTTTATGTCCCATCGTGAGAAAGGTTTCTAATTCCATCTGACATGGCGAGAGAAGATCCTAGAGTAAAGGCAGACCCCCCAGCAGTTCCACAGACGATGTGGCAGTTGGCTTCCATAAAGAGTGCAGACTCAAAAATACAAAGGGGCAGTTCTACCCTATCATCCAGGGTTTCTAAGTGCAGAGTTGACTCCGCAGCAATGAGTTTTTTGGTATGGACAGCACCTACTAACACTTTAAGCCCATGATCGTAGGAAGAATCCCTTGACCTAGGTGTCTTTATACCTTCAAGGTTTAGCTCAGGAGGAGGATCACAACAGTTTCTCAATGAATGAATGATTAAACGACAACAAACGGCACACAGTATTGAAGCCTAGAGAATCTTGCTCTACAAAACTTGGTCTTACAGGGCTTTCTTTTTCTTTGACATTGTGTAGGTCAATTTATTCAAGTCTCTCCTACAAGACAATGAATAAGGAAGACCCAAGAATTGATGCTTTTGAACTACAGTATTAGTGAAGAATATTAAATACACTTTGGACTGCCAAATGAACGAGGAAATCTGTCTTGGAGGAAGCGTAATCACTTATCAGGAGAGTCCAGTCCCAAGAGATGGGCATCAAGTTTGATAAAGTTGAGGGTCACCAAATAAATAAACAGAGGAAAATCCCAAAGAATTGACAGTCGCTGGATACAGTTTCAAGTTCGTTAACAAGTGTAGGGCAGGACAAGACTGGGCATTGTTTCCTATAGAGTATTAGGTCACAATCGTGAAATCGCAGGGCTGGCTCTGCCTGACAACTCTGCCTCTAGGCTGCCAGGCTGTTCAATAATCTTTTCATGAATGCATACTCAGCAAATTAACTTGGAGTTGGGTCTGTCAGGAAAGCTGGGACTATTGGCAGCTGAGATTCTCATCTGGGCACACAGCCTGAATGTGTCCACAACTGGTAAGATGATTAAATATTTCTTGTAAGACAGGAGAGATGTTTTAGCAGATACAGGCCCACCTCACTGTGACAGAGTGGATTCTAACTCATGGAGATGCTGGTGGTCTCAGTAGGCTACGGCTTGGACTGCTAATCATAAGGTCAGCAGCTCCAATCCACCAGCTGCTCAGAGGCGAAAGATAAGGTTTTCTACTCCAAAAGTTATTCTCCGAAAGCCACAAGGGCAGTTCTACTGTCCTATGGGCTCTTTATGAGTTAAAGGCCGTGTTTCTCTTAAAAAGTCTCTTTATTGGGCTGAGCCCCGGTGGCGTAGTGGTTGTGCACGGGACTGGGGCCCACGGGTGTGGCGGTTCAAATCCAGCAGCAAGGCTGGGCCTCCTACTCCCACCACCAGAGGGCAGTGATGCTCCCAAAACAAAACAAAAAAACCCCCCAAAAAGTCTTTTTATTAAAAAAAAAAAAAAGCACATAAGTATTTCTACCCTGGCGAGAAGGTCAATAGTAACTAGATTTTTTTTTTTGGGGGGCATCACTGCTCTCTGGCGGCAGGAGTAGGAGGCCCAGCCCCACTGCTGGAATTGAACCTCCGTCCCAGTGGGCCGCAGTCCCGCGCACAACCACTACGCCACCGGGGCTCAGTCCAATAATGATTAGATTTTATCACCAAATGTCCCATTATATTAAAACTGCAAGGGCTGAGCCCCGGTGGCGTCGTGGTTGAGTGCGGGACTGTGGCCCATTGTTGGCTTGTCGGTTCAAATCCAGCAGCCGCGCTCCAGGAGCAAGGTTGGGTACCTCCCACGACCACCAGAGGGCGGTGATGCCCCCAAACAAACGAACAAACAAAACAAACAAATCAAAACCCTCAGCTGTATTATAACCCAAAGAAAATGCTGCAGGTAATTCGGGTTGGGGGCAGTGGAAAGAGCTGAGAGGAGGGTCAGGACCCCAGCGGCTGACACTGCAAGACCAAGCCAAGCGCGTCGTCCGGCCCCGGCCCCCAAAGGCGGCGCCAGCGGCACAGCCCCAGTGCGCAGGCGCCTGCCCTCACCCGCATGCGCACTCACGCCGACGCGGCCCGAGGAAAATTCCTCACACTTCCGCTGCGGCAGACGGGTTTCTCCTCCTCCCGTCTCCCTTCTCCCAGTGCTAGCAGGTCGGACACCAGGAGTCAACTCCCTTCCTAACCAGTTCTAGAGGGCCGGCGCGCGCTCGCCCACTTACCTTCGTGAGTTTGGCACTTTCCCTCACAGCCCCGCCCCCACGGCCCGTCGGCGCGGCCACGCTCACAAGGGGGGGACGGACGCCTCGGAGCGCGCGCGCTCGCCCGGCGGTGGGCGTGGCCGGCCCGGGTGGCGTGCCGCGTCGGGAACGCGCGGCCCGATCGCTTCCGGGTGCTGCTTCCGCCGGTTGTGCCGGCGCTTTCCTGGCGCAGTGGAGTCCCTTTCCGCCTCTTCATTTGGGTTTACGGATCCGTGTGCCAGCTTTTGTGATTCAAGGCCTCAGCCTCCCCTGTGGCATGCTGCCTTTCTCTCCCTTCCGTTCCCTTTGAAGAGGTGGGTAGCCCAGTGCCAGGCCGGAAGGAGAAAGGATGCGTTTGCTGTCCGCGAAAACTCACAGAGAACGCAGTCCGACTCGTAGCCCCTCGTAGAGCCCGCCAGTCTTAGGAGGTGACGGCGGCCCCAGGTTGGGTGTGTCGTCTTCCCCCATCCGAGACGACTTGTCTCGGCGTCACCATCTGTGATCGCTCCCTGGTTTTGTCAATAGGCCAACGACGAGCTAAAGCGACTTAATGGGGGAGGTTTGGACCGAGCAGGCAGGTATTTATTAAAGGTTGATCTGTGGGCGTGAGAAGAATTTGTGTTGGAGCTTCAAGACTGCAAGCTCATGTGGTAGGAAAATAGGCTGAAGTCACTAACCAGAGCTGCCCTGAACCTCCTGCTTCTAAGCTGGCTGGTTTAGTGAGTTAGGCACACACGCTGGGCAGTGAGCGATACAAACTGTATTCTTCCCTCTAGAAATGTTCTGGTCTGAATAACTGAAAGAACCATATTTTAATTGCTTTGACAGGCACCTGTATCTGATGGTTAAATTACAACCCCCCCCCGCCCCCCCATCACTGCCCTGGTGGGAGTAGGAAGCCCAGCCTTCCTTCTGGAGAGCTTCTGCTGGATTTGAACTGTCAACCCTGTGGGCCGCACACCAGGGCTCAGCTGATTGTTAAATTGGTATCTTGTATCATTCTCCACTTTACTCTGGCCTCGATTCCAATTCATGGAGACCCCGTGAATGAGAGGAGATTTATGCACCATAGAGTTTTCCAAAACTTATTATTTAAAAATAGGTCTCCAGGCCTTTCTTTAGCAGTGCTTCAAGGCGGACTTGAACTGCCAGCCTTTGTGTTAGTATAGCAAGTTAACAGTTGGTAACACTCAGGAGCTGTCTCTCTCACTCAGTGTTATCGAGTGGATGCTGCCCTTGTGAGTTTCCAAGACTGTAACTGTTTATGGACGCCGGAAGCTCCTTCTTTCTCCCTGGAAAGGGCTGGTAGTTTTGAGATGCTGAACTTGGGATTATAGTCTCGCTATCCCACCGCATCTCCTTTGTGTTTCACCAGTGCCTCTAAAGTACTTCCCCATGGAGAAGTTTATTAAATTATGTCTAATTATGCCTTAATTATCATGCTGGCTAGAGAGGGTGAAACACTTTTTCACTCTGCAAAATTTTTGGATAAATGTGGAAGTTTGCAATTTAGTCCCCTTGGGTTAAAGTAATGAAAGTCATTAAATATCAGTATCTTTTAATCAGCCTTTTTGGGAGATTAAATAATTTTCAAGTGCCTTTTCTTCCATTTCCTAGGCTGGAACAGTGTGGTAGAATGCAGCAGCAGGGGCTGAGCCCCGGTGGCGTAGTGGTTGTGCGCGGGACTGCGGCCCACTGGGATGGAGGTTCGATTCCAGCTCCACAGGAGCGAAGGCTGGGCCTCCTACTCCCACCACCAGGGCAGTGATGCCAAAAAGAAAAAAAAAGAAAATGCAGCAGCAGACTTCAAGCAGCTTCAAATAGAAGAAATTGATTGGACGTGGGGTTCTGAATGAAGCAGTGCTTTTACTTAGGAAGGGCTGAGCTCTTAGTGTTTGAGACTGTAAGCTAGATTGTGGGAGCAACTGCCACCCAAATGTGGTTGAACTTAACCCGTGCTTCTAAGGTTAGTGGATAACGTATACTCTGTTGGGCAGTGGACTATCTGCCCGCCTCACTGTGGCCACTGAAGCAGAAAGTCTGATCTTCCTTCTGTGGAGCACCTTGTGGGTCTGAGCTGCCATCTCAGCTGGTTAGCAACCCAGGGCATAAGCCACTCTGCCACCAGGGCCTCTTATAATGGCCGGAGGCTACTCATTGGGTCCTTTCAAGCTTACTGAATGACCTCTGACCTGGTCTTTGTGGTTTATTTCTGTGTAGCCTGAAAAGCAAGGTGATGCTTTATTTCTCAGGATTTCCTTGGACCAATCGGAGAAAGGACCATGGACGTTCTGCGTCCACAGCTTATAAAAATTAACGGACGCATTTACAGAAAAAATCCCATTCAAGAACAGACTTACCTACATGAAGAAGATGACGAGGACCTCTATGAAGGTAATACTGGTTGCCCTTTGGTCAGATTGAAAGTACAGCACACTCCATTCTCTGTTTTCATTCAAGGTGTCTCCCTGCCAGCCCCTGCATTTGAGATATTTGGCCTCTTAGTCCCATTTGTGTTGATGTCTAAGAGGACTGCTATGTTCAAGTTTGAGACATTCTTGGTTCAGTGTACAAATCAACTTAAGTCTTAATATTGCATCACTTGCTACCACCTAGTCCATTCTGACTCAGAGGGACCATCCCCTCCCTTCCATTGGGTCTCAGCCAACTCAGGGACCACAGGACAGGAAACCACTGTTCTGAGTTGCTTCTGGTCAGTGCAGTGCATAACCACTCTGCCCCCAGAGCTGCTTGGTTGTGACTGCAGAAGCTTAACTAGGCGTTCATCCTAGTTGTTAACTGTCAGTAGTCTCTGGTGAACTTTTTAAAGCTTATAAAGCTATGAAATAATACATGTACATACATTATTGAAATTAATGTGTATATGGCCTTTAGTTCAGTGCTTGATATTGTTAGCTCTTATTGTTTTATTATTTTCCTTTGTCCTTTACACTCATATACAAGCAGTTCCAAGTACACGATAACTTTATTAATATATATAACTTAATATGATAACTTTAGTATACTGTGCAGGGACAATTTTAAGGAACAAAACAGTCGATATGGAGTATAAATGTTGTCAGGGGAGTGTTCAAACCAGCTCGTTAAGCCTTTCTGCTACTTTTTCCTCGCGTTAGAAGACCTTCCATCAGACCCCAAAGCTTGGGAGTTAGTCTGCTCTCTGGTCCTCTACCTTGGGGCTTTTGAGTGTCTTGATTTCACTCTTCTTTTTCTCTTGTGACTGTCATGTGGAATACATTCTCCATACTGTTACTTTTTTTTATTTATCATTTTTTGTGGCAGCACTGTCCTGGTGGGAGTAGGAAGTCCAGCCTTGCTCCAGGAAAGCTGCTGCTGGATTTGAACTGTCAACTTTGTGGGCCACAGTCCCGCACACAACCACTAGGCCACCGGGGCTCAGCCTACTGTTACTTTTTTATTCACTGAGTTTTAATATTAAAAAATCAATATAAGGCTGAGCCCCGGTGGCCTAGTGGTTGTGTGTGGGACTGTGGCCCACAGGGCTGATGGCTCAAATCCAGCAGCAGCTCTCCAGGAGCAAGGCTGGGCCTCCCACTCCCACCAGAGGGCAGTGATGCCCACAAAAAAAATTAATATAGACAAACCACTGGTTTGTGTGATATGTGAATGATCAGTGAGATTGCTAGCAAAAATTAAAAAATACTAAAAACCACGAGGTATATTCATTGTGTCTCAATTGAATATTAGTAAATTTTTTTACTAATTTGAAAAAGTTAAAAAAAAATTTCCCCATGTGTCTTCTCTTCTTGAGAGAATGGTTAAGTAATGGTATCCATCTGCCACTTTTTCAAAGTTCCGTGACTGAAAGATTTAAATTTATAATTATGTGAAGTTTACTTATATTTTTTAATAAAGCAGGTCAGAAGGTTTTTCGGAGCAATATTCTGCAATGTGAAATGTTGGGTGCTTGCGTGTATGCATTTTGCTTCTTTCAAACCCAGAGAATGGCTGACAGCTGAGAAGGCTGTTGTCCTGCAAGCAGCAGCTTCTGAGGGGGGTGTGGTTTCTGTGCAGGCTCCATGGAGTGTGCAGAAGAACCCTGTGAAGCCTACGTGGTGGAGCAGACCCAGCAGGGATTCCGGTGTACCGTGAAGGCTCCCAGCCTGCTCTACAAGTGAGTCAGAGCCCAGCTCCTGCGTGTGGAGACAGTTTCAGCAAAGCCAGCGAAGTTGGCTTTCTCTCTCCCACTCCCCTTGAACTGATGACTGATGATGAAATGGTGTGTGGGGTCTATTCCCTGGGATGCGTAAGGACTGGTTACAGGTTAAATGTCGTCATTGCACGTGTATCACCCAGTCTTGTGGATTTTGCCTCATAAGTACCTTTTGAATCCACCACCAATCTCTCTCTCTGCTGCCATCCCTCTGCCTTCCCCGTCTGTGGATGACTGTAGATAACCCACTCGGGGGATCCCCCCCGGCTTTTGCTCCTCTCCCAGACATTTCTTTCCATCAAGGGGAGTAAGTAGAGAGATCTTCTGAAAAGGCGCACCTGATTAGTTTATGATAACTGTTTAAAATCTGTCAGCAGCTTTTCGTTTCTCCTAGAATAACGCCCCAAATCTTGCAAATGACTTTGAAGGCCTTGCATTTTTTTTTCTTTTGTGGCATCACTGCCCTGGTGGGAGTAGGAAGCTCAGCCTTGCTCCTGGAGAGCTGCTGCTGGATTTGAACCGTCAGCCCTGTGGGCCGCAGTCGGCCTTGCATTTTTACAGCAAGTTACACCACTCTTTCCTTGGCTTGTGTTGATGCCCACCTTACCTCTGTTGTTCTTGTGTGCCTGGGGGTGGGGTCACTTCTGACTCCCAGCATCCCTGTGTCCAGCGGAATGAAACCGTCCCATCCTGCACTGTCCTCACAGCTTTCCTCTAGGAAACTACAAATTCTGACCATGTTCTGAAGCCCAGTTTTTATAATGGAGTATCTTTGACATGTATGACTTACACCTGATAGGGCCCATGTTAAATTATTTCCCTTATGTTGACATACATTTCATTTTATTGTAGGCATATAGTGGGGAAGAGAGGGGACACCAAGAAGAAACTAGAAATGGAGACCAAGACGTCTATTAACATTCCTAAGCCTGGGCATGAAGGAGAGATTGGTGAGACTCAGTGTTCATAAATTGCATTTGCAATCACTTTTATGCGTGTATGAAACCAACTAATTCATCTGAATGGATCAGTAACTGGGTTCTTTATGGGGTCCTGTTGTTACTGACCTTTATGACATGTTAGTATCAATTTGTCAAGTACCTCAGACTCGGCTGAAGAATTGTCTCCACGGATGTGCAAGGTGTCTGGATAAATACATGGGGGTCCCCTCCCAAAAAACAGATGCTCACTTCTTTTGGCATCACTGCCCTCTGGTGGGAGTGGGAGGCCCAGCCTTGCTCCTGGAGAGCTGCTGCTGGATTTGAACCATCAGCCCAGTGGGCTGCAGTCCCACACTCAACCACTATGCCACCGGGGCTCAGCCTTTTTTTTTGAGCACCACTGCCCTCTCCACTTGTTTTTATTTTATGTGAGGGGGAGAGTATTATGAGGGTACCCCTTCATATATCAGCTCAGACTGGCGACATGAGCATACCTCTCTAGAAAACATTAGTTGTTTTTTGCTGTCAACATCACAAACCATAACAAAATGGTTACAATGAGCCCCCAATAAATTGATTGAAAATAAATTGACATAAGTGGGTGGCACTGTTGCAAAAAATTTTTTTTTAATTATTCTAATACTTGTGGGGGAAAGGTCAGGCCACCCCCGCTCCCCACAGTACTTGTGGGTTCGATAGGCGCAATTGTACTGTTCAGATGTATATATTATAACAAGAGGAGAGATAGGAGAGAGTCAAATAATGGAGTCAGACACATTTTATGGTAGCATGCTCACCTCCTGGATGGCCATGATCTTACCAGCCAGGTCCAGTTAGGAAGAGGGACAGGGGGAGAGGGAACAGGGGAGAGGAAATGGGGAAGAGCTAGAGGAGGAGAGGTGACTGGGAGCTCTTTCTTTCTCACCCAGCCTTGTATATCCTTGGGGGACCTGTAGGCCCCCTAATTCAGATAAAGTCACAGGAAGGGGTTGTACATTAATGAGAGGGAGGATCTCGGGGCACGCATGCCATAGGAAGGGGAGGTATTGGGGACACACGTGAAAAATGGGTGGATTCCAGATTCAGGATGGCAGCCTAGCTTTGGATATCACAGAGCAGGTTTGACCTGTTCTCTGGCTCTCCATGGAAACCGTGATCAGTAGGGTGTGAACCCCATCTGCAGTGGACCAGAGGCCTTCAGGAAGAATACCTCTAAGCATCTGACCTCCCACCAGTGCTGGAAAATAGCTTTTAATGCTTGGCATATCTTTGGGGGAGACAAAGCTGAAGAATAGTCTTACTATAATCCCACAAACACTATAGGAGTTTTTTTTACAAATATTGAGTGCAGCAACTCCAGTAACCAATTTCTCAAAAGTACCCATAAACTTTTTTTTTAAAATTTTATTGGAGGCTTGTACAACTCCACCCATCCATTGTGTCAAGCACATTTGTACATTTGTTACCATCATCGTTCTCAAAACATTTTCTTTCTACTTGACCCTTAGAATCAGCTCCTCATTTCTTCCCCTCTCTCCCCACCCCTCCCTCATTAACCCTTGATAGTTTATAAATTATTATTATTTTGTCATGTCTTACCCTGTCCAATGTCTCCTTTCACCCACTTTTCTGTTGTCCATCCACTAGGGAGGGGATTATATATAGATCCTTGAAACCGGTTCCCCCTTTCTACTCCACCTTCCCTGCACCCTCCAAACGCTGCTCTTACTACTTGTCCTGAGGGGTTTGTCTGCCCTGGATTCCCTGTGTTTCTAGTTCCTATCTATATCAGTGCACATCCTCTGGTCTAGCTGGATTTGTAAGGTAGGATTGGGATCATGATAGTGGGGGGTAGGAAGTATTAAAGAAGTAGAGAAAAGGGCTGAACCCCGGTGGTGTAGTGGTTGTGCGCGGGACTGCGGCCCACTGGGACGGAGGTTCAATTCCAGCAGTGGGGCTGGGCCTCCTACTCCCACCACCGGAGAGCAGTGATGCCCAAAACAAAACAAAACAAAACAAAACAAAAACAGAAGTAGAGAAAAGTTATATGTTTCATCATTGCTACACTGCACCCTGACTGGCTCATCTCCTCCTGGAGACCCTTCTGTAAAGGGATGTCCAGTTGCGTACATATGGGCTTTGGTTTCCCACTCCTCACTCCCCCTCATTCACAATGATATGATCTTTGGTTCTTTGATGCTTGATATATGATTCCTTCCATACCTTGTGATCACACAGGCTGGTGTGCTTCTTCCATGTGGGCTTTGTTGCTTCTCAGCCAGATGTCCTCTTGTTTATTTTGTCAAGCCTTTAAGACCTCAGACACTTTATCTTTTGATAGTCAGACACCATCTGCTTTCTTCATCACATTTGCTTATGTACCCGCTTTGTCTTCAGTAATCATGTCAGGAAGATGAACATCATGGAATGCCAGTTTAATAGAACAAAGTGGGGCTGAGCCTTGGTGGCATAAGTGGGACTGTGGCCCGCGGGCTTGGCAGTTCAAATCCAGCGGCAGCTCTCAGGAGCAGCACTGGGTAGCGCCCACCACCACCAGAGGCAGTGATGCCCACAAAACAAACAAACAAACAAACAAACAAACAGAACAAAGTGTTCTTGCTTTGAGGGAGTACTTCAGTGGAGGCCCAATGTCCATCTGCTACCTTAATACTAACTTTAAAAATATATGCACATAGATCTATTTCCCTAATCCACATATATAAGTATGATAGTAGGACTAGAGGTTGCTATGTTACAGAAATGAAAACTTCAGAGTTGTCTTGTTGTCTTATTCTTTCACACACATTCTTCATAAAAAGTGGCAGATTCGGCTGAGCCCTGGTGGCGTAGTGGTTGTGCGCGGGACTGCGACCCACTGGGACGGAGGTTCAATTCCCGCTCACAGGAGCACAGGCTGGGCCTCCTACTCCCACCACCAGGGCAGTGATGCCTAAAAAAAAAAAAAAAAGTGGCAGATTTAACATTGTGTATCAAAACATGGGGTTTTCCCTTTTTTTCCCTTTTGTTTTTAGAGTACCGCCAGAGTTTTGGTCTCTGGAATAGATGATTATAGTTTTTCCTAATTTACCTTGGAAATCCCTGCATTAGTATTTCTCTCACATAGGCCTTCTATGGCTATTTCCTGTCACTGGGCACTTGAGTCTTTGGGTTCTCAGAGGATTCCATCTGATATTATAGATAATGTTACTGGCAGTACTTTCCCTCTTTTTTTTTACATTTTATTGTTAGTTAACCTTTTCCTTCACTATGTCGCATATCTTACTATTATAGTTGGTACGTAGTAAGTCATATTCATAAGTCTATACTGTATATAGTCCACTGAAGTCTATTAAAATGCCAATTTTGTTCATTGTTTATATCTTTTCTACCTTTTTTCAGTTTCTGTTTTGAACCAGGCCCTGCCCATTCTACTACTTGGAGGTTTAATTTCTGCTTCAGCAGAGATTGTGTAACCTCTACATGGTTTTGTTTCTTTGCACACAGGGATCCAGGCGTTGTGACTTTTTCCCCTAATTCAGTTTATTTTTCCATATTCATCCTACACTCACTTTCAATTTGTGTTCTCTTGGTGACTTAAATGCGCTGCTGTAGTGCTGGAATGAGAGATACTGTTGTTGACACCAGATGGTTCTTGACTGAACCCAGAGAATAACAGAAAGATACTTACTTGTGTTTTATTGACGATATATAAAGACATTTGACTATGTGGATCCTAACAAACTGTGAACAACATAGTGCAGAATGGGAATTTCAGAACATTTCACTGTGCTTATGTGTTAGAACAGAGCAAGGAGACACTGAATGGTTTAAAATCAGAAAGATGTATGTCAGGGTTGTCCCCTCTTACCATATTTATTTACTCTGTATGTCGAGCAAATAATCCAAGAGTCTGAATTATATAAAGAACATAGCACCCTGATTAGAGGAGGGCTCATATACAGCCTATAATATGCAGATGGTACTTTGCTTACTTGCTGAGAGTGAAGAGGATTTGAAGCACTTACTGATAAAGATCAAAGACTAGGGCTGAGCCCCGGTGGCATGGTGGTTGTGCGAGGGACTGCGGCCCACTGGGACGGAGGTTCAATTCCAGCAGTGGGGCTGGGCCTCCTACTCCCACCACCAGAGAGCAGTGATGCCACCCCCCCCCTCCCAAAAAAATAAATCAAAGATTATACAGCCTTCGTATGATTCACACTTTAATATAAAGAAGACAAAAGTCCTCACAACTGGGCCAGGAAACAACATCATGAGAAACAGAGAAAGGATTGAAGTTGTCTGGGATTTTATTTTACTTGGTTTTGTTTGTTTTATTTTACTTGGTTTTAATCCACCTTTGTGGGAGCAATTGTTAAGAAATCAAAGGATATATTGCATAGGGCATAGTTAGTGTAAAAGATCTCTTTAAAGGAATAAGCAGCAAAGATGCCACTTTGCGGCACACCTAACCTAAACCACAATGTTTTCCAACCACCCCTTCTACCTGTCAAAGCTGGACAATGAATGAGGACGAGCAAAAAAGAAAGGATGTTGGTAAAGAATGCCGCGTATGCGCTAGGCTATTGGAAGAACAAACGAGAGGGATAGCCCAGCAGATGGCGAGGCAAGCTCTCAGGAAAGACCAATCCCGGGCTAAGGACAACATTTTTGAGGAAATGGAGGGCCAGGAAGGAGAGAGAGCCCCTCCAGGAGATGGACTGCCACAGGCTGCCACCGTGAGTTCCAACCTAACGGCGGTGAGAACGCATGGGGCAGGCCTGGGCGGCGTTTCATTCTGCTATACGGACGCTCGCTGTGAGTCTGAGCTGACTGGACACCACCACCAGCGAGCACATTGTGACTCTTGTACTTAACTCAATGTGTGCGTGCACAAACTTGAGCAGGGCTGTACTACACTCTCCTTTGCTCTTCCACCACAAGTGTCTTACTAATAATTTTTGCCACAAGGTTGTTTTCATGTGAGGTCGGCATTGTGAACATAAAATTGACCACCTTTTTTTTTTTTTTTGCATGCAAGTACTTTTTAGTATCGATGCAGTGTTTCTTCTTTTACACTTTGAAGTGTATTTCAGTGGTATTTAGAATGTTTTACAATCATAACCACCATCTAGTTTGAGAATATTTTCATCATACCAAGAAGGAAACCCTATATCCATGACATAATTAATCCTCACTGGGGGCTGAGCCCCGGTGGCGTAGTAGCCCTGGGACTGTGGCCCACTGGGTCGGAGGATCAAATCCAGCAGCAGCTCTCTAGGAGCAAGGCTGGGCCTCCTACTCCCACCACCAGATGCCCCCACCCCAAAATTAATCCTCACTGCTCTAGCCCTCAGCCCCAGTCCCCACCAATCTGTTTTCTGTCACTTGTGAACTTGCCAATTTTGGATCAGTTTAATATAAATGCAGTTATACAATATGTAGTCTTATGTACTCCCACCCCCTATTTTTCTACTTAGCATAATGCTCTATGTTCTTTGTTTATGCTTTAGGATATAGCAGTACTTCATTTCATTTTACTACCAGAGAACAGTCCTTTGGATACACTACATTTTATCAATTCATGAGTTGATGAAATATGAGTTGTTTCCACCCTTTGGCTGTTATGAATAGTACTACTGTGGACATTTGTATACAAGTTTTTATTTGAACATGTCTTTCCAATTCTTACGAGTATTCACTTAGGGATAGAATTGTTGGCCACCATTCATCTCTCAGTTGGTCATACTGGGGTGGTTTGCATCTTTCTGCGATGCTGGATAGGCTTCGGGGGAGCTGAAGTACCATTAATCTACTAACACAGAGTAGAAAGAAGGACCCAGTAATCTCCTTCTAAAGCAAGTGGCCAGTGAAACCTTTGTAAATGACAGTAGAGCGTTTTCTGATGAGTCTCACCAGTTGGCGGGCACTGAAATCTAACTGAAGAGCTGCCTTCTTACAGTTGCCCTGAATTAGGTCGATGTGGTTACGTTTTCAGGGCCTTCATTTGCTAAAGTGGCACAACTCAAAATCCGCACATATCATTGAATGGTTAGATTGCACCATGTTCAATATCTGAATCGGGGGTTATTGTCCAAAGTCAGTGGAATGTGTGAAGATCACTCTTCTAGGTATTAGTGAGTGGAAGTGGACTGGCACTGGCCTTTTATAACCCACCAAAGTGGATGTTCTGTGCTGGGAATGACACCTTGAAAAGGCTATGGCATCTCACTCATCATCAGAACAACGTTTCAAAACCATCCCAAAGTATAGTGCTGCCTGTGACAGGGTCATATCCACATGCCTACGTGGAAACCAAGTTAAGATGACTACTCAAATTGTGCTGCAGCTACCATGCCAGTGGGGAGGAGGTTAAAGAATTTTACAAGTTTCTGTAGTCTGACATTGATCAGCTGTACCCTCAAAATACGTTGGTAATGACAGGAGTTTGGAATGCCGAAAGTTGGAAACGAAGAAGAATCAGCAGCCTGAAGATTAGACATTGGCGTAGAAACGACATTGAAGATCGGTGACACCATTTTGCAAGACCAGTGGCTCACTCATTGCAAATACCTTTTTAAAGCACTAAAAACAATTGACATTGTTTTTCAAAAGTATAAACATATGGAGCTACAGATGAAATATACAGGAATCAAATCAACTGAGGTGCAAAATGGCCAGTGGAGAAGCTCAATATTATTACTTAGAAAAAGACCACTGGCCCCTGCCCAGTAGACCATCTCTAGTGTTGCTGCTGTTGCTGGTGAGTTGGCCGTGATCCACAGCGACCCTGTGCGATAAAGCTTAACACTGCCTGCACCTGTGCCGGCCCCACAGTTTTAGCTAGTTTGAGCCCATTGTTGCAATGACTGTGTCAGCCTGTCACGTCAATGATCGTCCTCTTTTTTTTTGTTTTGCTTTTTAGTCCTTTATTTAAGTGCAACCATCCAGGAGGAATTCTAGATCTTGTTGAAAGCAGCCACATCCATGGACTGCACATAGTCTTCAAAAGCAGGGATCTGTTCTTCCAGCATATCTGTACCAACGTTATCATCTTCAACTACACACTGTATTTGAAGCTTTTTAATTCCATACCCCACCAGAACGAGCTTGGATGAGCCCCAGACCAAGCCATCTGCCTGAATGCTCCTGACGCACTCTTCCAGTTTTGCCATATCCGTCTCATCGTGCCAGGGTTTCACGTCCAGTAAGATGGAGGACTTGGCAATGAGTGCAGGCTTTTTGCCTTTCTTTGACTCATACTGTGCAAGGCGTTCTTCTCTGAGCCTCTTTGCTTCTTCACTTTCCTCCTCATCACCAGATCCAAAGAGATCGATGTCGTCATCATCCTTACTGTCTGCAGCGCCCCTTCCTGTGGTGTCTTCCACATTACTAGGACCATACTTGCCCAAAGCTTTCTTTGCTCCTGGCAAACTGGCTTTTTCCTTTTCATACGACTTGATGTGATTGTACCGGCGCAGGGCATGATACAAGTCAGGAGGTGGAGGGCCGGAGATGGCCTCAAACACTGCCACATCTGCCTGGCATGGCACATCCCCCTCAATGTAGCTCTTGGCCAGGTAATCATTGAGCACCTGAAGGCTGACGGGGCTTTTCAAGTCTCCGAAACCCATGGTGTCAGCTGTGCCAGGAGGTGGGCGGCAGCGGAGGTAAAGAGTCGCAGACGAGTGGTGGAACGCTAAGAGATGGGACAAAAAAGGGATCGTCCTCTTATTTTCTGACGTTCTACTTTCTCAAACATGAGTCTTTCTCCAGCGATCAGATCCCTCTTGATACGTCATCTCCCCACCCTCATTTCTAAAGAGTGTCTTGGTTGTTCTTTCTCCCAGACAGCTCTTCTGGGAGCCCGTGGTACTTTCATGCTTCTTTACTATCGCCCTCATTCAAGGACATCGACTTGTCTGTGATGTTCCTTTGTCATAGTCCACCTCTCACCTGCGGCTGAGTTGGTTGGATCCGATCCTCTAAGTAAAATTAACAAGCACTCTCATTTTTAGCACAATCAAGGAAAATGTTACTAAAGGTAATTTAAAAGTGGTGGCAGTACGCCGATGAAGCATATAAGTGTCCTCTTGCTCTTTAATATTCCCTCCCCCCATTATTGTGGCCTTAGTTTTGCCTCACTAATCTTGCTAGGCCTGCATATGGATATTTTGTACAATCAAGATCTTTCTATGTATGAAATCCAGGACAGATAAACTCCTCAGAAACAGTAATGAGAGTAATGATTTTCTGGGGGCACAGGAACGGGGGGTGTCAGTGGGAAGAGAGAAAGGGAGACTTGATAGCAATGATGAATGGATAACCCCACCAGAGGGGAACAAACAACAGAATTGTAGGTAAGTAGATACATGGGATGGTGTAAGATGTGGCAAAAATAATATCTACTACATTAAGGGTCCATGTGGGTGATAGGGTGGGTGAGGGAGCAGACAAAGGGGAGCTGATATCAAAGAGTTCAAGAAGAAAGAAAATACATCGAAAATGATGACAGCAGCTGTACAGTTATGCTTGATCTAATGCCGTGGTTCTTAACCTTCCTAATGCTGCAACCCTTTAATACAGTTCCTCATGGGCTTGAGTTCCACAGGTTGAGATCTGCTGACTAATGGAACTATGGAATGTCATAATAGCTATAAGTGCTCCTAATGTTAAAAATATTGCCTTAACTCTAACACTAACCTTAGCCCTAACCCTTAACCCTTGTGTTATCACCTAACACCTAGCCCTAACCCTTTACCCTTAATCTTTAATCCTTCAGACATGTGTTATTAACACCCAACCCTAACCCTAACCTTAACTCTGACCCTAACCTTTAACCCTTAATCTTTAACATATGTGTTAGCACTTAATATCTAGCCCTAACACAAACCCTAACCCTTAACACTTAATCCTTATTAACACGTGTTATTTTATTTTTATTTATTTATTTATTTTTTGGGGGCATCACTGCTCTCCGGCGGTGGGAGTAGGAGGCCCAGCCCCACTGCTGGAATTGAACCTCCGTCCCAGTGGGCCGCAGTCCCGCACACAACCACTACGCCACTGGGGCTCAGCCCTTTAACATGTGTTATTAATTAACACCAAATCCTAAAACTAAGCCTAACCGTAACTTCAGCCCTAACCCTAACACTGAAAGAAAAAATGTTGAAAAGGAAAAAAAAATCGGTTGCTGCAATATGATAACAGGGAACCCCCAGAAATTCAAGCCAGTTTTATGTAACAAAGAATATCATTGTCAATTTTCAGTGGCTCTTGGCTGAAAGCAGAGAATACTTGATGTTCACCTATATTTTGTTGACTGTACTAACCAGCTATGTAAAATACTGCCTAGAATGAGAGTTCATGTAGAACTCACACGCAGGCTAAGTGGTTTCAGATCTGGAAGTGTGCGTCTGGGTTGTGTCCTCACTGTGCTTGTCCCATCTGTGTGCTGGACAGATAATCTGAGAAGCTGGAATAGATGAAAAATGTAGGCTCAGGCTTGGAGGAAGACTCCTAGCTACAGCCTCTAATCTGCAGATGACACAACCTCACTGGCCACGAAGCACCGTGACTGAAGACCCAGACTATAGCTGCTAGTGTGGATCACACCATAATGCCAAGAAAACAAATCTTTACAACTAGACAACTAGACATCATGATCATTGGAAGTGTTTCTATTACTTGCATCTGTAATGAGGATTCATGTAGGAGAAATCAAACAACTTTCTTTTGGGTATGTCTGCTGCAAAGGATCTTTTTGAGTGATAAAGAACAAAGATGTAACTTTCTGACCTAAGCTGTGGTACATTCAGTTACCTCCTATGCATGTGAAAGTTGGGCAAAGACTAAGGAAGACTGACAAAAGAATCAATGCTTTTGAACTATTGTGTTGGGAAAGAATACTAAATGTACTATGATTGCCAGAATAGCAAACAAATCTATGTTGGAGGAAATACAGCCAGCATGCTCCTTAGAAGCAAGGCTAGTGAGACTTGGTTTTAGTTACTTTGGACATGTTTTCACGAGGCACGACTCCTTGGAGAATGACACCATGTTTGTTAGAGCCTCAGGGAAGAAGACTCCCCATGAAGGTGCAGCAGTGACTTCAGGTAGAGAGTGGGGATGAGGATGGGCCAGCTCTGGGTAGTGTCTTGTGGTGTACAAGGCCTGACTACAAATCGAGACTGACTGCATGGGACCTCGTTACACACCTTTGGACATGTCGTCAGGAGAGACCAGTCCCTGGGGAAGGACCGCATGCTAGGTAACATGGAGGGGCAGTGACAGAGAGGAAGGTCCTCAAAGATGCACTGGCACAGTGGCTGCGACAAGGGCTGGCAGAGGAGCAGTTGCAAGGTTGGCGTTGTGTTTTATTGTGCTTAGAGTTGCTGGGACTTGGAGCAAACTCGATGGCACATAACAAAATTTTGAGGTTTTATGGTAATTCTATTTTCAATTTTTTTTTTTTTTTTTTTTTTTTTTTTAGGAATCACAAAAATCATTTAACACAGAAGTTTGGTTGCTCATTTCACAATCCTACCAGAGATTTTTATTTATTTATTTATTTTTTGTGGGCATCACTGCCTCTGGTGGTCGTGGGCGCTACCCAGTGACGCTCCTGGGAGCCGCCGTTGGATTTGAACCACCAAGCCCGCGGGCTGCAGTTCCGCACTCAACCACTGACGCCACCAAAGCTCAGCCCCCTACCAGGGATTTTTAAAGATTTGCTCTGTGACTTTGAAGTTCATTTTTTAAACTTCATTAGTTAATCTTGTTTTGTTCTTTTTTTGTTTGTTTGTTTCTTTGGGCATCACTGCCCTCAGGTGGTGGGAGTAGGAGGCCCAGCCTTTGTTACGTAGAGCTGGAATCGAACCTCCATCCCCGTGGGCCGCAGTCCCATGCACAACCACTACGCCACCAGGGCTCAGCCTCATTAGTTAATCTTCAGGAGATTGTGTTTTTCAACTTTATTTTGCTTAGATTTCAAGCATGTACATAAACATGAGTCTTTTAGCTCCTTAGTGATGACAAGGTCAGAAGGTCAGCTGTTTCACAAGGATGTGGTGGTCTTTGGGCATGCTAACACTTTTTTCTTCGCTTACAGTCATCACTGGCCAGCATCGAGGTGGGGTCATTTCAGCGAGAACTCGGATCGATGTTCTTCTGCACACTTTTAGAAGGAAGCAACCCTTCACTCACTTCCTGGCTTTTTTCCTCAATGAAGTTGAGGTTCAGGAACGATTTCTCAAGTTCCAGGAGGAGGTACTAGAGAAGTGCTCAATGGTAAGCAGCAAAAGTTACAAATAATTACAAAGTCAAATATACAGAAGGGTACACAAATGTTTCATAATTCAGTTAATAGAAAGATATAGACCTCTATCCCCACCAAAAAGCTTACCTTTTTTTTTTTTTTTTTTTTTGGTTTTTGGGGCCTCACTGCCCTCTGGTGGTGGGAGTAGGAGGCCCAGCCTTGCTGCTGGATTAGAACCTCCAACCCAGTGGGCTGCAGTCCTGCGCACAACCACTACACCACCAGGTCTCAGCCCAAGGTTACCATTTTTGATTGTTTTATTTTCTATTTTTAACTGGAAAAGAAAAAAAGATCCATGGAAAAGAGCACATCTTTATTTTTTTTTAAGAGCACATCTTTATTATCTTACAGAAATGACCTTAAACTTCCCCCCCCCCCCCATTTTATTGAGAGCTCTACAGAGATTAAGACAGTTTATTTCTTTTCCAGCTGCTCTTCTGTCTGTTGCCCCTCTCCCCCCATTCTCTCCCTCTTTCCCCACTGTCTCTTCCCTCAGGTTACCACATGCGGGTGTGCCGTTCCCTGAGGGTGCCTGTGTTCAGTTCACTGTAACGCCTGACACTTCTATCCTTTATTAAAAAAACCACTTGGATCACAAACTTGAATCACAAACTTGGAACCAAAAAAAAAAAAAAAAGACAATTTTTTTTTTTTTTAGGCATCACGGCTCTCCGATGGTGGGAGTAGGAAAAAAGACAATTTATAGTTCATTTAGATCAAGCATGAATGTACAATTGATGCCACCATCATTTTCAAAACACCTTCTTTCTTCTTGCTCCACTTTATCTCTGCCCTCCCCCACCCTAAAAACCTTAAAATTTCAGGACACAAGTGAATATGCGTTATGCCCACGTTGTGTGACTTTGGGGTGGCAGTGTTGATGTGATACCATTACTTGTGATCTTTTCTCTTGGGACGGTCATGGCTCATTGAGGACTGATAACTGGAACATAAGTTTGCATATAGGATTAGTACAATAAAGTGTTGTGTGACCCATGTAGTAGACCAGATTAGAATACAAGTTTTAAAATTCCTGACACCCGGCAACCAGTCGTCTGCCTTCCATCCCTGAAGTGTTGAGTTCTTGAGATTGTCACATATGTGAAATCATCCGTACGTAGCCTGTGAGTACCGTTTCCTTCCCTCAGCACGGTGACTTACAGATAGCCGTGGGTTCGTCGCTGCTGCTTGTTCATTGCTGAGTACTGTTCCTTGGCACGGAGGCCCCATGGCTTGCTATTCATTTGGATAATGCATTGCTTCTAGTTTTTGTCGATTATGAATACAACTGCTATAAACATTTTTGTACTGTTTTCCTGGCCACATGTTTCATTCCTTTGGATGTGAAATAATTTTTTGGGGGAGACATCACTGCCCTCTGGTGATCATGGGAGCTACCCAGCCTTGCTCCTGCTGGATTTGAACCAGTGGGCCACAGTCCCGCACTCAACCACTATGCCACCAGGGCTCAGCCCTGGATGTGAAATAATTCATTTAACTTTTTTTAAGCCTATGAGTGAGATTGCTGAGATGTATGGTATATGTATGTTTAACTTTATAAGGAACTGATGAACTGTTAGAATTGACTTGATGGCTGTAAATTTTTTGGTTTTGTGAAACTGTTTTTCGTATTGACTATACTGTCTTTCATTTCATTTCATCCTCATCAGCCTATAGTTAAAATTCAGAAATTTTCAACCATTCTGATAGAGGTCCGAACATTCTATCATGGTCTTAGGTACAATTTTTACTGGCTAGTGACACCAAACACCATTACACGTGCTTCTTTGCCATTCATATGTTCTCTTCAGTGAGATACTTGTTTAAATCTTGTGCCCTTTTAAAATTGTGGTGTTTTCGGGCTGAGCCCCGGTGGCATAGTGGTTGTGCGCGGGACTGCGGCCCATTGGAACAGAGGTTCAATTCCAGCAGTGGGGCTGGGCCTCCTACTCCCACCACCGGAGAGCAGTGATGCCCCCCCCCCCAAAAAAAAAATTGTAGTGTTTTCTTCATGTTGAGGTTTTATTTATTCTGGATATAAGTTCTCTAATTGCAGATCCTTGTGATTTGTGAATATTTTCTCCTGGTTTGTAACATCTCTTCGTACTCTCTTATCAGTGCCATTTGCAGAGCAAACATTTTTAATTTGGATGAAGTCCAGTATATAAATTCTTTCTTTTATGGGTTTTTTGGTATCATGTCTTCAAATTCACAAAGATTTTTGCTTAAGTTTTTTTTAGAAGCTTTTAAAAAAATAAATCATTTTATTGGGGTTTTAGAAGCTTTATAGTTTTTACTTTTATATTTGGATCTGTAATTTTTCCCCCAGCTAAGTTTTGTACGGTGTTTTGGTTGAGGCTTTTCTTTTTGTCTATGGAGGTTTATGCTTGTGCTTTTTAAATCTCAAATAAAGGAGAAAAAAACATTTGGAATTAAATTGAATAGTGATTAGTATACAAATGCCCACTACTCACTACCACTGCTCACTACTCTCTGTCCATTTCGACTCATAGTGACCCCACCAAGGGCTTCCAAGGCTATAAATTGTCCCGGGAGCAGATAGCCTCTTCTTTGTCCTGTAGAATGATTGGTGGGTTTGAACCCTTGTCCTTCCTTCAGCAGTCCAATGCCTCCTGAACAGCACCACAAGGGGGCCTTATATATAGGTGTCTCCTCCTTTTCCAAAGTTCTGTGTACGTTCCTCTGCTTTTACTGAAGAACTATGTCAGTACCTGTTTTCACTAACCAAAAAAAATCTGAAGATGATGTTCACTTTTACAAAAAAGACAGGCAGCTATATCTGATATCAGTGCACCATTAAAGAGACAGAGGCTGTGGGCGATGCTTCCTGCCTTCCCAGGGATCTGTGCTCAGCACCTTGGCATCAAGCTCTTGTGCCTCTGAACTGTGCCCTGGGGCACTAAGTTAGTGTCATGTTAGGTTTTATATGTCGTTTGGTAGAATTTGGGAGGCTATTTTTTTAGGGTCTGGGAATGCTCGAAATTTTTTTCTGTATAAATTAAATAATAATTGTTCTTTGCTCTAAGCCATTTTGGCTTACTAAAGGAGCCCTGGTCAAGTAGTGGTTACCCTTTAGGTAGTGGTTTGGCACCAGCAGGTGTGCTGGGGGAGGAGGAGGAGGAGAAGAAAGGGCAGGTCTGTTTGACTCTTAGGGCTGCTGGGCCTCAGATTGACTGGATGGCAGTGGTCCGGTGTATGAAATGTACAGCAGTGGCTCATGTTTCAGTTCTCAGTTCTCTGATCTTTTTTCTAAGAACACCTTCTTAGATGTGCTTTTTGGTGAGGTGCTTGTTTTCTACCTCTGGGGGAAACGTGTATTTAGCTCTTGACCTGGGTGGTGGTGGACTTCACTCTGGCTTCTCAGTCTGTGTGGGCTTGGCATATTAACCTCTGCAGCCCCGTCAGCCAGTTTCAGAGGGCTTTAGGAAGGATGAAATTTAAGAGCATGAAATTCTAGGCAGGGTGCTTGATACAGAGTAAACATTTAATAGATGGTAGGTGCCATCCCGGAGTCCTGGTGGCTCAGTGGTTAAGTGCTCCTCAAGAGGGTGATTCTCTTATCAGAGCCAGTTACAGAATAAGGAGAGTGACTCAGCACAGCCTAATGTAGCCCCAGGTGCTGGATGAAAAGAGGGAGTAAGAAGGTATTTGTTTAGAGCAGTGGTTCTCAACTTGTGGGTCGCAACCCCTTTGGAGGTCCAAAGACCCTTTCATAGGGGTCACCTGATTCATAACAGTAGCAAAATTACGGTTATGAAGGAGCAATGAAAATAATTTTTTGTTGGGGGGTCACCACAACACGAGGAACTATTTTAAAGGGTTGCGGCATCAGGAAGGTTGAGAACCACTGGTTTAGAGTGTTGCCCAACAACAAGGGGTGTGTGTGTGGGGGGGGGAGGGGTGGTGGTGGTGGGGGTGGATTGTGCCAGGAGGAGCCAGGCTGGTGCAGTGGTGAAGCCCTCAGCTTACCCCTGTGGGCCACTTCTACTCTGAGAGTCACTGTGACTGGGTTACCACTGGGAGGCAGTGAGTTTCACTGCTACTCCTGCAGTTTGTACTGCTAGTTAGGGTGAAGTTATTAGCACTCTTTAGAGAGTTAATAGCTTTTATAATGGTAGGTAACAATCCCTCACAAACCAAACCAGTGTAGGGAAATAGGCTGCCACATCACTCACTGATGGAAAGGCTAGTGGGTCCTCCAGCACTCAACACTGCCACCAAGGCTCCTTAGTTGTGGGCAAAGTTAGTGGAGAACCTTCCTTCCCTCCTTCCCTTCTTCCCTTCCTGTTTTCACTCCTTCCCTTTAGAGCTCAAGCTGGTCCCTAGGTTTTAAAACAGGGACAGCAGGAAACATGCAGGTCTAAAAGTGTCCTTTGGAGGGGAGAGAATGACAAAACGTAGTAGTTAGAAGGAATCTGAAGGTGAGCAGAGATGAACACTGGCCCAGTGTAGACTTTGTGTAAATGTAAATGTAAATGTAATGTAAATCATTAACTTAATGATAAGTTAAAAAGGTCTGTAATTATGTGGTTGAACAACTACCCCCCCCCCGAC
>PVJH01012502.1:0-64193 GCA_004026705.1 Nesogale talazaci | reverse complement strand
GATCCACACACTTGAATGCCTTTGCATAAAGTCAATAAAACACAAGTAAACATGTTTCTGGTATTCTGTGTTGTGAGCAAAGATCAATGTCTCATCAGCAATGATATCTCTTGTCCTATTCTGTATCTAGTCTGAACCTTTGGCAATTTCTTATCAATGTACTGTGGCGACTATTGTTGAATGATCTTCAGCTAAATTTTAACTTCTATGTGATAGCAATAATATTCTATAATTGGGGCATTCGGTTGAGTCAACTTTCTTTGAAATGGGTGTAAAAATGGATCTCTTCCAGTCAATGACCTAGTAGCTGTCTTCCAAAGTTCCTGGCATAGACAAGTGAGTCTTTCCAGTGCTTTATTAGCTAGCTGAAACATTTTCATTAGTATTCCATCAAGGCGTGGAGGCTTGTTTATGGTCAATGCTGTCAGTGCAGCTAGATATTCTTCCTTCAGCACCACTGGCTCTTATACATATGTTTCCCCCTGAAATGGTGGCATGCTGACAAGTTCTTTTCAGTACTATGACTCTTTGTATGGACAGATACAGATTAGCAGAGAGGAATGGGAAGGGGATAGAATCATAGAAACCGGATGAGGCAGTTTTGTGAACATATTACATGGTAAGTCAGGAAATAGATATGTGTGTGTGTGTCAGGGTTATATTTATATGTGTATTGAGGAAATAATCAGAGAACCTGGCTCATTTGAAGAAGAACATGACACCAACATTGGAGCAAGGCTTATTGACAATCTGCAATATGCAGATGACAAAACCTGGCTTGCTGAAAAGGAAGGGGACTTGAAACATTTGCTGATGAAGATAAAGAATTTCAGCCTTCAGTATGGCTCACAAGTCAATTTAAAGAAGATCCAATCCTTATAGCTGGACCAGTAGGTAACAACACTGTGATAACTAGAGAAGAGAATGAAGTTGTCAAGGATTTCATCTTGCTTGTCTCCACAATCAGTGCTCATAGAAGCAGCAGTCAAGAAGTGGAAAGATGTTGGCTGGTCTGATGGTAGTGGGTTATCAGAATTTATTAATGTTAGTGTCACTAAAGTTGGCATACAGCCCCTTCCTCCACTGCTGGATTTGACTGGCTTTAAAAAATACACAAATAAAAAGAGAAAAAAATGGAAAGATGTGTTGGATTTAAATTAATCTGCTGCACAGAAACTCTTAAAGTATTGAAAAGCAAGGCTGTTAGAACAAGGACTAGGGTGTACTCTACCATGATATCTTCAATTGTCTCATATGTTTGTGGCAGTTGGACATTGAGTGAGGAAGATCAAAAAAGAATTGATGCATTTGAATTGCGCTGGAGAAGAATATTGAGAGTATCATGGACCGCTAAAAAGACAAACCAATCTGTCTTGGAAGAAGTATGGGGAGACTTAGTCTTACATATTTTGAACATGTTGTCAGGAAACACCAATACGTGGAGAAGGTCATTTTGTTTGGTAGAGGGGCTGAGAGAGGGGAAGGTTTTCATGGGGCTGCACTGGCACTGTCCATCCAACAATATGCTCAGGCTAGAGAACAGTTTTGAGGATAGTAAAGAACCCGGCTGTATTTCGTTCTGTTGTGGATAAAGTTGTTTTGTGTGAAAACTGACTCAATGACACCAAACAACAGC
Source organism: Nesogale talazaci (assembly GCA_004026705.1). Lineage (NCBI taxonomy): Eukaryota > Metazoa > Chordata > Mammalia > Afrosoricida > Tenrecidae > Nesogale > Nesogale talazaci. The sequence continues at coordinate 62,557 of PVJH01012502.1, read as the reverse complement.
AGCAGATCTTTAGGGAGAAGAAAGTGCCATTATTTTCCCACGAGTTGCTGGTGATGTTAAATTGATGAACTTTTATTTAGCAGCCCAACTCAGACGTCTCCCATGTGGGGAGTACGTGACATTCTGTTCAAGAGATCTTGTACACTGCTCTTGTCTATGCAGATTATAAAATCCCTTTCTGTCTCTTCTGCATGTGTGTCTGCTTTATTTCAATTGGATAACACTAGGAGAAGGACCCACACGTTTGGGCCACAACTAATTCTGGCCACTCTCACTAAGATTCCAAGAGTTCTGTTCATTGACCAGTAGGCTTTGCAGACTCCCCTGTCATCAGTAGGAACTTTCTGGTGGTGGTCTCCACCTCAGTCAAACCGAAACTCTTAGTGCCCCACAGAAGTGTATAAACAAAAAATTAGACATAGTGGGATTGCACCAAGTTTTTACATTGCACAATTAATGTTAAAGGATGGACTCTCTATCATTAACCCCAGTACCTTTAGCATCATGTTTTAACCTCACCTGGGGCCTGTTATTGTTCTAAGGGTGGAGACCTTTTTTTCTAAGAAGAGTCATTTGAATATTTATATCATTTACGGGTCATCCTAGTCAAACATTTGACTAACCAGCTCTAATGTGATGGCTGCAAGGACTTCTCTTTGCTGAGGTCTGTGGTGTTAGCTGATATGGCTGAGTTCATGGCACAGCCATCACACAGGTCAGACATCCCCACCCTGAACATTTAACAGAAAATTTACAAGGATGATCTCCTCGTGAGAATCTTCACCAATGTGTACATGTTATATTCTGGAATTTAGGGGGTTACTTTTAGACATCCATAGTGAAAATGCTAGCAAATATTCTAACTTAAAGAACAATGGTGAGAATTTTAGACAGGTGATGCCAGACAATTACATGGTATAATTGAGGCTGGCCACTTCTCAGGACGCTGATTTCAATATGGCATAGTAGAATGGTAAGAGACTGTTGAGAAATGCATCTTTCATGTACAGACTAAGCACAGATTGAAGCAGGGCAGAAGCAAGGACAAAGTCTAGAGCTAGAAAGAGGCTTGCCCCAGAATATAACAGAATGTTCTATCTGAACCAGTGTGTATACTCAGCATTGCTCACTAAATTGCAATCTGTTAATTTCTCCCATAAACCTCATACTTGTGAGCATTTTCTGTGTGTTCTGTGTGTTCGTTGTGATAAATTACAGAACTCGGCTGATAAGTACGAGTGCTTTGGAAAACAGTCCACATATATATTTATTTACATCAACCAGACATATATGTATATGTTTAGAAATATAATGTTGTTGCTAGGTGTCATCCAGTTGGCTCCAATTCATAGTGACACAGTATACAAGAGAGCAAAATCACAGGGCCTGTGACATTCTCATAGGCATTGGTATGTTTGAGCTCGATGTTAGCACCACCACGGTGTCAATTTATCTCCATGATAATCTTCCCCCTCTTTGCTGACCCTCAACTTGAATAAGCATACATAGTCCTTTCCTTGGCACTGCTCTCTTCCAATAACTTGCTCAATGTACCCAAGACGTAGCGTCACCACCTGTACTTCTTCCAAGACAGATCTTCTTGTCATTCTGGAAGTCCACAGTGTTTGCTACATTCTTTCCTAACCCATAATGAAAATACATCAGGACTATTATAGTCTTTTTCATGCAAAGTAGGTAATTGCAAATACCTTGGCTTGGACCAGCACACCTTAGTCTTCAAAGTGACATTCTGGTTTGAACTTTAAACAGTTCTTATGCAGCTGATTTGCCCAATGCAATGTCATTTGGGTTCTTGACTACTGCTTTTATAAGCACTGAATGTATATTCAAGTAAAATGGGTTCCTTGCAGAAGAACATGGTACCAGGGTTGGAGGAAGGTTTGTTAACAACCAGTGACATGTAGATGACAGACACAACCATGGTTGTTGAAAGTAATGAGGACTTGAAGCCCTTGTGATGAAGTGCAAGGATTTCAGCCTTCAATATGGACTACAATGCAATGTAAAAGCAAAACAAACAACATAAAATCCTTACAATTGGACCAATCGATAACATTGTCATAAGTAGAGAAAAGTCCATGGACTTACTATGCTCACAACAAATATTTCTATTGATTTCTCACCTTGGAAATTATCATTTGATCTTGGTAGAGCATAGGATTGCTATAATTGCAAGCATAGACGCTCCTAACAAAAATAGAGCAAATTTAGTATTTGCAGCTGTACTTACACAGATATAGCATTTTGAACTTTCATGTTAGACATTTAACTATAATTATCTGTGTACCTCTCTTATTATCATTGTTTGTTTTCCTCCTTTATAAAATTCATACACTGTTTCTGAGGCAAATTTATTTTGTTGGTGTATATACCAATAGATTCTATAGAGGACCTTGGCCAAAAGGATACAATTGCTGACATCAAATGGACCTTGACTGAAAGCAGAAAATAGCAGAAACATGTCTACTTATGTTTTCTTGACTTTGCAAAGGCAACTGTGCAAAGCATATCAAGCTGTGGATAGCCTGGGAAATATGGGAATTCCAGAAGGCTTTCTTGTGCTCATGTGGAACTTATCACATGGACAAAGAGGCGGTGGCTTGAATAGACAAGAGAACACTGAGCCGGTTTAAAACCAAGAACTGATGTGAGCCAGCATTGCATCTTGTTACCATACATAGGCATCTAATCTGAGAAGCTGGATTATATATAGAAAAGCACAGTGTCAAGAGTGAAGAAAGGCTTTTTAAGAATGTATGATATGCAAGTGACACAACCTTGCTTGAGGAAAGTGTGAACTTGAAGCCTTTGCTGATGAAAATCAAGGACGATAGCCTTCAGTATGCACTGCAACACAATGTAAAGAAAACCCAAATCTTCACAAAGAGACCATGATAAATGGAGAAAAGACTGAAGTTCTGAAGGATTCATTTTACTGCAATCTATGATCAATGCTCATGAAATCAGCAGTCAGGAAATTGAATGGGCTCAAGTAGAAAGCAAATGTCTTGATAATGAGGAGGGTAACAAATGTACAAGTGTGCTTGACACAATGGATGGATGCGTGGGCTGTGATAAGAGTTGTATGAGCCACCAATAAAATTATTTTTTAAAGGAAGAAGATGAATGTATCAACAACAACAACAATAAATTTACTGGTTTCCAAATCTGCTGCCCAAATATCTTTAAAGTATTGAGAGCAAGAATGTCACTTTGAGGACTAAGTAGTACCTGACAGAAGTCACAATATTTTCCATCACCTCATATGTATCATCTAAGTTGCACAATGAATAAGGAAGACCAAAGAAAAATTGTTGTCTTTGAATTATGTTGTTGGCAAGGTATTGAAAATTCTGGGATTGAGAAGAAAACAATAAATCTGTCTGGGAGAAAGTGCAGCCTGAATTCTCCTCAGAAAGAAGTGGAGAGACCCTCTTGCAAAAGGACATAGTGCTTTGTAATACAGGATGAACAAAGAAGAATGTAAATGAGATATACTCCCACAGTGGTTGCAAAGTGGGCTCAAAAATAAAAATGGGTATGAGGAGAGGATAGTGAATTGCTTTCTTCTGTTTTATAATGGGTTGCTAAGAGTGTGAGGTGATTGGCTGACAACCTCACAATAATGTTAATGGATAGATTACTTCTAATCTCTAGTTCACTGTGATTTCTTAGTTCTAACATCCCATCTTATGCATGTAAAATATTACATATGTTCTCTTTATTTAGCAGTACAACCCAGTATTCTATGTTCAATATTCTGTGCTGTATAATATTCTTTGATCCTTTATGCTTTTACCTTCGTAATTTGATGGCTGTTCTTTGTTTGTTTGTTTTTTCTTCTTTTAGAATTGCAGTTGGAAAGTGTCCTTCCTTTAGAAATAAATGCAGATAACATTGTAAAATATATGAAACTGAACCTGCATTTTACTGTTCAGTAAGGAGAAAGGTTTCTATTTCCAGTAAGTTCAACGTGTTCCAGAATTTCAAATATTCCAATATCAAATGACATTTTTTAAAAAATAGAACTTTATTAAAAGAATAATGAGGATGAAAGTTTATTTTTAATCTAAAATATGACTAAAGTAATTCACCACAGGATTGTTATCTGAAAGGAATTTCCACTATGGTGTTGATTGAGTTCAGTTAAAGTCTCGTGAGTTACTCCCTTTTCCAACTCATGAGGAATCTGTACAGTTAAACGTTGATAGTTTGGTTAGTAGCTCATAAATAAGCATGATGCTACTAACCCAAAGGTCAGTGGTTCTAACCTACCAGATACTCCACTGGCTGTGTCTAGCCATCTATTTCCTGAAGATCTTGGAAATTCCAACTAATCAGTGTCATTTTCATTGATAGAGTCACCTTGAATAAGAATTCACTGAATGACAATGAGTGAGACCAAACTAGTTGGAGAACCTGTTACCAGGAGGAAACTCTGAGAACCCAAAGTCTCTACTGTGGGTTCTTGTCCTACTTGCAAGAAAGATTTCAGATGAGGGACAAAATTCAGACAAGAACCAGAGAAAAGCTTTGAAGAGAAAGAGTGCATTTATTGAAGTGGAATACTTTGGGAGAAGAGAACCCATGGCCCTTAGCTGGTCTCAAAGGTCTGGAAAAAAAAAAGTTTGACCTTATATAGGTGGACCTCCCACCAAAGGTTGACTTTCTGGTGGGTCTTTTGCTATTGACTGGTCCACTGTCTTGTTCCTCCTCCTTTCAGGTATGTGCCTTCTAACACTGAAGACTTAAAACTCTGTCCTTGTCTCAGATCCAGAACTACCCAGTCATTTCATTATCTCTGGTCTCTTCTATTGATCAGAAGGAAATGTATCCTGTCTGCCCTTCATTTTCTGTTGCTTGGTAGAAGTATGTGAGAAAGCCTGTTTCCACCTCTTTCTTGTTTAAAATTCCTGTCAATTTCTCTCTACTTTTCACCTCTTCTACCTCTGCCATTTTTCTGATTTACAAATGCCTGCCTTTCTCATACATTCTTTGTGCTCTTGATCAAAATATAAATCCTCTGGAAGGAACCCTGGTGGCACAGTGGGTCATTATTGGCCTGCTAACCACAAGACCAGTAGTTTGAAACCATTCCTTCTACATAAGAGAAAGATGAGACTTTGTGCTCCTGTAAATATTGACAGCCTTGGAAATCTAAACAGGCAGTTCTTTTCTGTTCTATAAGGTCCCTATGTGTCAGAATCAATACAGTGACAGTGGAAAGAGGGTGGCACCTTACAAGTCTCCCTCTCCACTGCATGATAGCTTTTCATAAGCCAGCTAGTAAGTTATGCTATGTTCCCTTCCATTTCTTCATGTGATAGCTCCATCTTCCTCTGTATCTTTATTACTTATATTTCAGCAGCTAGAGAAAGATTCCAATCTTCAAAAATAAAGCTGTGTGAAGTATGCAGAAAATAGGGCTTTTTATTGGGGGGGGGGCACACTGACTTTTGAGTCATATGCCTTCAAAAAAGTACTATAGAAAGGATTAATTAGTAAACATGAATAGTAGTTAATTTTGGAAAATCCAGTTTGTTATACATTTCATTGGCATATTGTATAATATCTGTGGCAGGAGAAATCTTGTAATGTTTATTTGAAGTTTCCATTCATTTGACCATATGAGAATTTGATGTATCCAGTAATCCAGTGAAGAGAATTTCACATATGAGTTTTAGCAAACATTAGTAGGAATATTGTTTTTTATGCAGGAACAAGGATATAGAAGAAAACCCACTTATAGTGTCAGACACAAGATTTTGCAACCCAAGAAACAAAATAATATCCTGAAAATTTGGAAGAAAAATTTACTAACCATTTATCAGATAAAATGGAAGAAAACATTAAAAAATGTTTGAGTAGAATGCATTAAGTCTGGCATTCTCGCTGCTACAGTTAAAGACAATAAAGAAGTAAGATGAACAGCAGAATACAGGAAGACATTTTTTAAAATAGCTGCTTTGAAAATGAATGATAAGAAAAATTGAAAGAAACAATTCACATCACAGACTGCAAAGAAAGCATGGAAACATTAGTAGTTATGAAAACATCTTATGATGTGAAAGAACCAAATTGAAGGTATATTTGAGAAACCATCTAAGATTATACAAAGAAAGAAACAAACAAAACACATAAAATACAAACTCACTGCCATTGAATGGCCACAACTTATAGCAACCTTTATAGGATAGGAAAGAACTTCTCCTGTGAGTTTCTGAGACAATATCTTTTTACTGGTCAGGGAGAAAGCTTAGTCTTTATCCTGTGAAGTGGAGGGTGGTCTTGAACTGTTGACATGGCAGTTCGTATCCCAAGACATAAACACTATGCCACCCAGGAGTCTTTCTCAGGTTAGATGAAATTTGTTTAATAAAAGACAGAATAATGTGAGAAAGGAAGAGGAAGAAAGGATTAAGATCTAAAGAAAGCTATCTGGGAAGGCAAACCATTGAAACAGTGCAAAAGACAATTTTTGATAAAGAAATTATTTCTCAAATGATACGAAAAATAAACAATGAAAGAGTGCATGTCAAAATTATGTCCCATGTAATAGGAATGAAAGGTTGCATCCAATTGGGGAGAAATTGAATTATGTGAATAAATGAAACATGAAGTTTAATTGTCAGTTTTTATCCATGAGCTCACAGAAATAAATATCAGATACGAAGATGAAATGCAAGACACATTATTCAGGATATTAGAGGATGTTTCAAAGTAGAAAAAAAACATATTACTTTATTCATAAGCCCTTAATATAAAAAGTTTCAATAAGTGGTTCTTAGCAGAGATGATTTTTAAAATGTTTTCCATTATGTGATAATACAAACACATCATAAAGAGAACTACCTTTTAACTGCCACTTGAATTATGTAATAAAGTAGTGCCACGTCCCCCACCATGCCTATGCCTCAACTCAATCCCTATTCTCTCCATGCACACTTTAAATTGTAATCATTATATTTATTTTTTTCTTTTCTTTTCACATATTCTTCATCCTTTTCTTTTGTCTCATATTAGGCTTTTATATTTTTCTTTGCACTCTTGTCTAGTTTTGCTTATAATTTTTTTCTTCCACTGTTCATCTTTTCTTTTCTTTTTTGTTATTGAAATCCATTTTTATTGTTTCTGTTAATCTGATTTTCCTGTTTGCTATCTATTTATTTTTATTCTCTCTTTGCCTTGCTGTTATTTGTCCCAAGTTTTCTCTCCCTTTCTCCTTTTAAAATTGTACCACATGGCAGGAAGCAGGAATTGTGCCCATAAGAGCCAGTCAAAACTATACTGTTTATCATCCCATCCCATGGGCCATCTGCTTTTGCAACAACTGATCATTTGTAGATAGTGTTCAATACCAGTTAATCTGCCTTCCAGTATGCTACACAAACAGTGGACAGTTTACACACTTGCATTCTCTATCACTCCCACCAGGAGGCAGGTGGTAAGAGCTCAGTCACAAAACCATTTAAACACAAATACACGACCCTCCACAATGCCATAGTCAACAGACAGTTTCGGTTCACATGAAGAAACATGTCAAATGGCTCAAACAACCAAAATACAGTGTCATGAACCCCAAGAGAAATAAAAGGAATTAGATTTACCATAGGATTTATATTTAGATACTTATCATGCATTGGGAAAGAGATCAAAACAGCTACAGACAAAAGTAAGGTAACACAGATAAAAAAAATTAGAAGACTTCAGGAAAATACTACAAGAAGAATCTGACAAAAATCAATGAAGATTTAAAAATACCGAAAAATGGAAAATTATATTTAGATAATATTTTAAATATATTTAAGTATTATTTCAAATACATAATGTGTTAAAAGGGAAAAGAGTAGAATTGAATTAATTGATATTTGAATTAGTGATCTTGGGACAAATCTCATTACTAATCTACTAGAGGGAAAATTTAAAAATTTTAAAAAACATAAAAGAAAGCCTAAGGATGTGTCACGTGGTATGAGATCAAGAGGAACAAGTTGAGAATTTTAAAAGAGGAAGAGACAACAGAAAACACTTAAAATGTTGTTTCAGGCTTATTGGAAGAAAACTTTTCTAACATCATGAAGGATAAGAAGTTATGCACTCAAAAAGCTGAACAAATTTCAGACAGGTCAGACTGCATTTTTTGGACCATAAAACACATCTAGTTTTTAGAGCAGGAAAAGAAGGAAAAAAAATGCAACAAATGATATCTGTATACTAAAATATTTATTAAAATAAAACAAAACATGATAATATTTAACAGTGTAAACTCAACAGCTACCTCCTGTCTCAATGTTCTAATCCTGTCTGTCTGCCAAGAAATATCTGTCTGTCAGTGTCCGAGGCATGAGCTGTGTACATCATGTGGCATGACTGACATTGAGACTGCATGAGGCGGGACTTCCCCTGAGCACACAGCAATCCACAGCATACAGACAGCAGCAGACAGTCAATGGGCACATGGTTCATAAACAAATGTTCTGGGGTACCATACCTTCGCACCATAAAATACACCCTCATTTTTTCCCCAACCTCAGGGAGAAAAAGGTGCATCTTATGGTCTGACAAATATGGTAAATTGCTCCACTGCCTTTTCCAAATTAAAATATATTAGCTGTTTAAATGTTAACTAATATCATAGTTATGAAATAAGATCATATGTTCAGATTAACTTGATGTTTAATTAAATTTTACTTTCTTTTTTCTTGGACAATCTTTTCCTTTTCCTTGACCTTTTATTTTGACTTGTAGGAAATATGTATTTTTAATAGAATTTTTGGTTTATTGTGTGAGAAGTATCATTTTCTCTGCTTAACTTTAGTCTTTATAAAATAGACATTTGAATTTTAATGTATTTGTATTTATCAGTCTTTATGAGTGTTATATTTTTACTTTGTCAACAATAAATTTATTTTATAGAAATAATTTAAATAACTATAAAACTTAATTTATGTTATAGAGTATTGCAATGTTTATTTCCCTGCAAAAGGAAATATAGCATTTCCTTTCATATTTGGTTTATAAGTTAATATTTATATAAATTGTAAAGTATGGTTCTAGTTTTATTTTCCCATATGGGTTATTTAGTTATCTCAGGATAATTTATTGAGTATTCCTCCCTCTTTTACAACTCTGCACTTCACTCAGTCATAAATCAAAGGTCTGTATATGGATAGACCACTCTCTAGGTCCTCTATCATTCCCCATTTGTCTATTTGCTTTTCCTCATTATCAAAGATTTATAATGATGTTACAGCAGAACAGCTCTTTCCACCTTGTTCATATTCTCTAAGTAAAGCTTTACTATTTGGGCCATTTTAATAAAAGTGTTACAATTCATTTGTGAATTTATATTCTTAGGCAAATCTGTTGAATTTAAATTATAATAAAGAATTATTTAGCATATTATTGCCAATCTTCAATAGGAAACTTCCCGACCCATCAACATGTACCCTTCTTATTTTTCTTGAATGTATACTGTGATAGACAGGATTCTCTAGTGAAACAAAACCCGGACACTATTAATTATATATATTTATATAGATAGAAAGATATCTAACATATCTCTATAAATTAGGGGGAGCACAGATTGGGGACTCAAAACCCAGCAATAGATGAAGTGGCATACCCTTAGAGAGTGGTCACAAGGACGAGATGAGCCAGTCAAGGTGCAGTGTAGGAACAATGACATATGAAACTTGCCTCTAGTTCTTAAATGCTTCTTTCCCCCCAACCTCACTATGATGATCCCAATTTTACCTTACAAATCCAGCTAGACCAGGGGATGTACACTGGTATTGATAGGGGAACATGGGGAATTCAGAGCACATGATCACTTCAGGACCAATGGTGAGAGTGGTGATACTGGGAGGGTGGAGGGAAGGTAGAATAGAAAGGGGGAACCAATTGCAGGGATCTACATATAACTTCCTCCCAGAGGTACAGACAACAGGGAAGCAGGTGAAGGGACACATGGACAGTGTACTATATGACAAAATAATGACAATTTGTTAATTATTAAGGGTTCATGGGGGAGAGGGAGTGGGGTAGGAGGAGAAATATGGAGAGCTGGTACTGGAAGCCTAAGTAGAAGGAGGATGGTTCAAGAATGATGATGACAACAAATGTGCAAATATGGTCTGTATACAATCGATATATTACTGATTGTCATAAGAGTTGTATGAGCCCCCAACAAAATGATTTTAAAAAAAGAAAAGAAAAAAATCTGATGATACTCAGCTATTAAAAAATATAGTGTCTGGGTCTTAAAGACATAGTTAAAAAATAGTCATCTAGGAAAAAAGTAACAAAGCCCACTTGGAAAATGCACAGCCTGTGATAACAGGGAGAGGTATCAGAAGGTATCAGAAGTTCAAATACAAGCAACAAAATCGATGTGAAGGAGAACGGATGATGTAGTGGAGACCATAACCCACCTGTAAGATAATTGGACAGTTCTTCTTAGAAGGTCACACAGAAGGGAGGATAAATCCAAGATGAGGTATGGTAATAATGAACCAGATAACTCTCCTTTCTTCTCTTTTTATTATGGTTTTATTTGTTTTACCTAATTAATCACATCAGATTTGCATATGTTCATTTGTGTATTTAAGATAGCTCCGTGCATGAAAATCAAGATAGATAATGCATCATAAAATGTAATAGGAATAATGGGTCCCTGAATGTATAGGAAGAGAGAGGGATTATGGGTACTCCTTTGTGTGTGTGTATGTGTGTGTGTGTGTGTGTGTGTATTCATAGAGTTTGCTAAACTCATTAAGTAATTTTAAACATCATCTTCAGATAATAATGATTTTTTTCCTTCTTTCATACCCTTTCATTGCATACTTGTTTTTCTTACTTACCTGTGCTAGTGTTCTGTGGAATTCACATTTTGAGTGTGTTTTTGTATTGTTCCTTATCTTCTGTAGGTTTCTTTAGCCTACAAATTTTTTAAATTAAAAATATTATATTGTGTTTTCTGGGGAATGCCCCACAGCAAATTAGGTTCTCTCATTTACCAATTATCATGGACACTTTCTTGTTTATTTTCTTTTGGGAATGTCGCTTCCAGTAATCTGGCTTCCCTGTACTAGTACCCTTTCATCTTTACAATTATTGAAGATTTACCTTCATATAGATAGTTTTTAAAGTGCTTAGCTCACAATGGTAATATTTTATTTTTATGAGTCAATTTATTAGTCAGTTAAAATTAATCTGGATATAGTTTGGGTTCAGGTCTTATGGAATATTTCAGAATGACAAACTTGGGGCGTATTCTAGTCTCAACTGATGTAGTAAGTTATGATTTTTTGAGACTTCAATTCTGTGAATATTGTTTTGTCTTTCTATCAATATTGTTATGATTTTGGCCCTAACAAGAATTATTGTTAAAGATACCTGTGAACCATTTATTTTTTCTGTTCTTGGAGTAGATAAGGCATGACTGGTTTATACTTTTTATTTATCTACTTTATGTTGTTACTGTGAAAATTCCATGAAGTACCTTTTATTTTCAGAATTATATTGAACAGCAAAACATCAGTAAAATACAAAATGAGGTCAACAGATTATTGTTTTTCAAATGCTTGAGCATATGCATCATCTAACAAAAGAAGGGACAGTCTTACAGAGATTTTTGAGAAACAATTTGATCAACTTTTTGCTACTCTTCATTCCAGGTAATAATTTGAAGATATAAATGCAGTAAAACTGAACATTTTAACAGTATGTTATCTTAGTATACCTTTAAGTAGATTGAAGGCAGTGAGTGACTTTTGAACAGATTTGGAAGGAGTGATTTTAAAACTTCAAAATGAAGAAAAATTACTATATTGGACAAGTTTTGGCTTTCTACCATATAGCCCCCAAATCCACTGCTACACTTTTTACTAAAGCCCGTGAGCACAAAGAAATATTTTCACAATCTAAATACCTGTTGTGGAAATCAACATAGGTACTTAGGAAATGGCAAGCATCATTTTCTTTCTACTTCATTCTCTCCTGCTCATTTGCATCAGAGTAAAAGAATTCTTTCTTTTATCATTTCACTTAACAAATAATACTTAGTAGTTTTATGTACATCATTTTTTAAAAAGCTCTTTCATACATAGCATCTTGAATACATTAGTCACAAAGGGGACAAAGCATGCTTTCTCTCTATTTTACATTTCAAGAAACAGGCTCCTGAAAGATGTGGTATACCTCAAAGAGGGAGCACACTTAGTAATTATACCTGTCCATTAACTCTTAGATCATTGAAACACAATCTCATTACACCATAGGCTTAAAACCATAGAATCAATTTACGGAGTAAATTAGTACACTTCATTCTTCTTTAGTAGCCATATGTTCCCTTTATTCTTTCTTTTTTATAATTAAATACTTTTATTGGGGACTCTTACATAAATTACAATCCATACATTGATCTATTATGTCAATCACATTTGCACATATGCTGCCATCTTCATTTTCAAAGCATTTCTTTTTACTTCAGCCTCATTTTGATATCAGCTCCTCATTTTCTACCCACCTCCCCAGACTCCCTCCCTCATGAACCTTTGATAAATTATAGATTATTATTTTAATGTTTTACATTGTCCTTTATCACTGTTCACCCACTTTTCTGTCATGCATCCTCTGGGGAAGGAGTTATATATTGATCCTTATGATTGATCGCCCCCCTTTTCTCCCCACTTTCCCATAATCCTCCTGATATCTCTATTCTCAGTGTTGACCCTGAGAGATTATCAATGCTGAATTCCCTATGTTGTTGGCTTTTAACTGTAACAGTGTGCCAGTTCTTGTCTAATCTGATTTATAAGGTAGAACTGAGGTCAAAAGAGTGGGGAGAAGGAATCATTAAAGAAAATTGTGTGTTTCATCAGTGCTATACTGCATCCTGACTGGCTCATCTCTTCCTTGTGACCCTTCTGGGAGCAGTTGTCCAATTGTGCAGTGGGGTTTTTGGTCTCCACTTACACACACGCCCTGTCCTCATTCATGTTTGCTATAATTTTGCCTGATACCTAATCTAGCAACCCCTCTTGATCACACAGGCTGATGTGCTTCTTCCATGTGGGCTTTGTTGCTTCTCAACTAGAGGGACACTTGTTTATCTTCAAGCTTTTAAGACTATTAACACTCTATCTTTTGATAGCAAGTGCCATCAGACTTCTCCACTGCGTTTGCTTATGCATACATTTTGTTTTCAGCAATCCTGTCAGAAAGGTGAGCATCATCACATTCTTCTAAATTGTTAGTGGCAAAGTTTTCTTGTGTTGAGGAATTACTTGAGTCAAGGCCCACTGTCCATCTGACCTTAATGATTAATATATAGGTATAAGTCCATAGATCTATTCCCCTCACATTCTATATAACTACATTTAAATATGTACATTCCTATATTTAGACCTCTGTAAATGTCCTTTGCCTCCTGGTTCTTTCTGCTAGTTCCTGAGTTCCTGTTTCTTTCCTCTTATCCCACCATCGTGTTTAGCTTTCATTCAGTTTAGTAATTCTTCCCTGCCACATTGCCCTTGCCCTTCATTAAGCATTACTAGTCATTCTATACCCTTCTGTCCATTGATTTTAGTGCACGTATTGTTTCTTGGTCCCTAGGTTGGTTCACCTCACCCCCAATTCCTTTCTCTGGTATCCCTCTAGAACCATTGTTCCTGTTCTTTTCATTCCCCAATTGTCTATCCTGCCTATCTTATCTAGGTAGACATGCATGTACATTAATAAGTACAAAAGAAAACAACAGGCAAAGACAAGCAAAGAATGAAGGAAGTCAAATAACTAAAAAAAAATAACCACAATAAAATGAAAGCCACTGATAAAAAATGGAAGAGCCTATAAACAGTTCAAGGTCTGTTTGATGGCCCATTCAAGTGTTTTCCAGCCGAGTCTGATGGGGTGCCACAATTCTATCTTCAAGGTCGTTTTTTGGTATTCTCCAAGGATTTCATCACTTTGCTCCCTTTGCTGCTCTGTTGCATTCTCTTCCTGTTTGGCCCCAGTGCGAGGGGATTTGATTGGGCACAATTCCTGCACCATGTCTCCAGTGCTGTGTCCAGCAGTTCTATGGTTCAATGAGGGATGTTGGGTCTCAAGGTGGGGCCGGCCCTGTGGTCCTCACTGTGCACACTGTCTGCTCTGAGCAGCATTATCATCCTCGGGGCTTTGTGGGCCAGGGTGTGTTCCTCTCTATCATGCTTTGTTTCTCCTGTGTGCTCTAATTAAACGTGCTCCCTTCTCCAATAGTAGTTTCAGTGTTGTTCTCCGAGGTGTATTCTTTTTATTTAAAATTTTTTTTGGGGGGGGGCTAAGGTCCTTGTAGTTGGGATTGAGGCCGGTCACATAGACCTCTCTATTGGTTCCCTGTCTATGCTGGAATATTGTATTCACATCTTGGCGCATTGGGTTGAAGCCTGTTCCCTCTCTCCCTCTCCTGTGCAGATATAAACAGTACCTTCCCATTGGGTGACTTAGTGCCCTGTTCCTCTTCCACCCCCATGTCTTTTATTCTCTCTCTTTAATTCCCCCTCCTATTTAGTTGCTGCCATATATATTCCTGAATTGGATTTGGCCCCTGCCATAATGCCTGACTCTCACCCTAGGACTCTATGTAAATAGTAGCTTTCCCTCTATGCCCCATTTTTTAAACTGACATCAATGGACTCTGTTGCATTTGTCCTTTCATGCGTGGTTTACTTCACTTAGCATGATTTCCCCAGTTCTTCCCATAGGGTAATGTGCTTCATATGCTCATCGCATCTTTTCTGGGGATGCGTAGTACTCCATTGTATGTTTGTACCACCATTTTTGATCCATTCAGCTGTTGTTGGAAATTTGGATTGTTTGCAACTCCTTACAATTGTGAATTGTGCCACAGTGAACACTGCAGCACAGGTGTCTGGCCGTGGTTTGTTTCTTGCCTCTTCTGGGTGTATGCCCAGTAGGGGGGTTTCTGTGTCAGATGGTAGCTCAATTTCCATCCACTTTAGAGATCGCCAAATTGATTTCCATAACGGCTACACCTACCTACACGTTCACCAGCAGTGGATGATAGTCTCTGTCTCACCACAGCCCCTCCAACACTTATTTCTTTCTGAATTTTTGAATTGGACTATCTTTGATGGTGGTAGGTGGTGCCTTGTTGTTGTTTTAATTTGTATTTCTCTTATGGCTAATGATCCTGAACATTTTTTCATATGTTTATGGATCACTCAGATTTCTGTCCTTGTGAAACTTCTATTCAGGTCCTTTGTTCACTTCGTTAATGGGATGTTAGTTTTTTTTTTTTCTTGCTGTAAGCTTGCAACATATTTTAGATTTTCATAATAAGGTTTTTTTTGTGATATGTCATTTCTATAGATGTTTCCCCAGTCTGTGGGCTCTTTCGTTACTCTCTTGGTGAGTTCTTTCGATGTACAAAGGTGTTTTATTTTCAGTATATCCCCCTTGTTCGTTTGTGACTCCCCTGTATCTGTATCCTTTCTGATAGCCTTTGTTTTCCCTGCACCAAGGTTCTCAGCTTTGTCCCAATTCCCTCATTAATGCCTAATCAGTTTGGGGTTTGTCTCTAGGTTTCTGATCCAAATTGAGTTTATGTTAGGCATGGTGTGAGGTAAGGGTCTTGCTTCATTTCTCTGCAGGTAGATATCCATTTTTTCCTAACATCATTTATTGAAAAGGACATCTGTTTCACATTTGATATTTTGGGGGCCCTTATCAAGAATCAGTTGTCTGTATGTTGATTTTTTTTTAAATTTGGGGCTTTCAATTCTTTTCAATTTCTCTGAATATTTGTTGTTATACCAGTACCACACTATTTTGACCACTATGGCTGTATAATATGCGTTAAAGTCAGATAGAGCAAGCCCTCCCAATTTGTCCTTCTTAAGGAGTTCTCTGATAATTCTTGTCTTGCTTCCTCTCCATATGAATTGTTAAATAGTTTTTCCAATTTTTTGAAGGCTGAACCTCTTCATATCAGGATAGCATCAAACATATAGTGCATTGAGCAAATCTGACATCTTTATTATAGTGAGTCTTCCAACTCACTATAGGATATTCTTCAATTTGTTGAGGTCACTCTTGATCTCTTGTAATACTATTGTATAGTTTTTCTCTTACAAATCTTTTGTTTTCATAGACAGGTATAGCCCTAAATATTTCAATTTATGCCTCCTGTGATCTTGTCTGATGTCTATAACAGTCCTTTTGATTTCTGTTTGTTGATCTTGTATCCTGCTACTGTGCCATCCATATTCCTCTATCACTCCCAATACTCAACTTGTGGAGTTTTGGAGATTTTCAATATACAAAATCATATCTCCTGTGAATGATGATAGTTTCACTCTTGATGAATACCTTTTTATATCTTTTCTTTGTCTTATGTTACTAGCTAGGACCTCCAGTATGATGTTAAATAGGAGTGAGGACAAGGGATATTCCTGTCTGGTTCCCTTTTGCAGCATAATTGTTTCACCTTTTTTTTTTGATTGATTACCATGTTGACTGTTGGTTTTTCATATATAGCTCATATCATATTGAGGAATTTTCTTTCCATTCCTATCTTTTGTGTCTTAAGCACAAATGGGTGTTGGATGTAGTTGAATGCTTTTTCCACATATATCGATATTATCATGTAGTTCTTATAATTTTTCATGTCAATGTGGTGAATGATACTAATGGTGCTTCATATGTTGAACCATTCCTGCGTCCCTGGTATGAATCCCACTTGGTCTAGTGAATTACTTGTTCTATATGTTTTTGTATTCTATTGGCCAGTATTTTTTAAAGGATTTTTGCATCACTGTTCATTAAGGATATTAGTCTGTAGCTCTGAATTCTTGTGGGATCCTTGTCTAGTTTAGGTCTCAGAGTTATACTAGCTTCATAGAAAGAGTGTGGGGGTTTTCTGTCTTTTTGTATATTCTGGAAGATCTAATATAGGATTCTGTCAGTTCTTCCCTGAATGCTTGGTAGAATTGTCCTGTGAGGCAATCTAGACTGGGGTTTTTTGTTGTTGTTGTTGTTGGTAATCCCTTGAAAACCTTGTCTATTTTTTCTAGTGCTATGAATCTGTTGAGATTCTTGATGTCCATCTGATGATATAGTCGAGGGAGGGATTTTTTTCCAAGTATTTGTTCATATCTTCCAAAATGTTGAATTCATTAGAGTACAGGCCTTCATATTACTGTGTAATTATTGTTTTGATTTCATTAGATTATCTTCTAATGTCCCCTGTTTTATTCCTAATCCTTGCTGTTGAACTTTGTTACTGACATTCTTTTGTCAAGTTTGCCAGTGGTCTATAAATTCTGTTAATCCATTTGAAGAAAGAACTTTTAGCTGCACTATTTTTTTCAACAATTTTCTTGTTTTCCCTCTCCCATCTCTCAGCCATGATTTTTATTATTTTTTTCCTTTTTCTATTAGGATTGTCCTGTTGACTCTGCTCTAATAGGTGTAGGTTTTGTGCCAGCATATCAATCATAAGTCTCTCTTCATTTTCATATGTGTGGGTGTTGCTATCAAACTTCCTCTGATAAAAGCTTTTGCATTGTCCCAAAGGTTTTGGCACATCCACTTTTCATTCTCATTGGTTTCTAGAAACATCCTTATTGCACTTCTAATCTGGGCCAATGCTCACTCCTTTTGCAACAGGGGGTTATTCACCCTCCAATTGTTTTCCCTTTTTTATTTCACCATTCTTTTGCTGACTCCCAGCCTTTTGGCATTGTGGCAGGAGAGAGAAGTCTGAATAATCTCTAGGTGCTTGAATTTATTCAGGTTCATTTTGTGTTCGAGCATGTGGGCTATCTTCTAGTACGTGGCATATGGGATTGAAAAGGATGTGAATTTTTGCATTTGAGTGGAAAGCTCTGAAAGTATCTATCAGATCGAGCCGTCCAATTGTGCTGTTTAGATCTGTAACCTCCTTGTTGAGTGTCTTTCCCTGTGGTCTGTCTTTTTCAGAGAGGGGTACATTAAAGTCCCCTACTATAATTGTTGAGCCTGTGATTTCTCTTTCCCCCCAGTTGCAGGTAAAGCCAACAAGTGTGAGTGTTAGCTTCCTCAACTGGGCCCTCAGAGCTGCCCTAGGTGGGGAGGAGTGAACTGGAAGTCGGTCGTGACTTGTGAAAGAAAAGAGCGGGGGAAGAGAGGAAAAAGAGAGAAAGTAGAAGACAAGAACAGAAATAGCACACAAACACAGAGAAAGCAAAGGCAAAAATTTAAAAAAAACCAAAGAAACAATAAAAGAGGAAAACATCAAAAGGCTGAGCCTGCTGAGACTGACAGGAAAGAGAGAAGAGATCAAAAAAGAGGAAAAATGAAGTAAAAGCAAAGGAAGGGACAAGGAAAGTGAGAGAAAAAGTTGAGCAAAGTAGACAAAAAGATCACTGAGCACGGTGCCATGCCATGTGCATCACTGCCACAGAGGCCAGGCAGGAGGTCTTCCCTCTCAGTGCAGAGTTGCCCTAGGCAGAGATTAGGTAGGGGTTGGAAGGCAGCAGTGTCGTGTGCAAAGAAAGAGGGAGAGGTGAGGAAAAGAAAGAAGAAAGAGAGATGAATGAAAGAGAAAGAAAAAACCCACAAAACTATGCTCGCTGAGATTGACTGGTGGGAAAAAGAGAAGAATGAGAAAAAAAAAATAAAGTGCCCCAAGGTGGCAAATAGGTGGGCCCTTTTGGTCTTGGGGCCCACAGGTATTGGGCGGAATTGCCCTAGCTGGTAACATCGCGGTGGAGTCAAGGTAGAGGTTTCCTCGGCAGTGTGGAGCGCTGTAGAGGGCTGCCATAGAGGTTTGCAGCACTCCCAGAGAGGGCTGGCGTTCCCACTGCTGTTTGGGCCCAGTTGCCCCAGGTGGACGGTAGTGGCCTAGAAGCCAGCAGTGGCGGGTGAAATGAAAAAGAGAGAGAAGAAGAGGAAGAAGAAGAAGAAAATGGAACAAAAGAAAGAAAAAGAGAAAATACAAGACTGGGCCCAATGAGACCAACTGCCATGGGAAGCAGAGAAGAGAGAAAGACTAAAGAAAGAAGGAAAAGAATAGAAAATATGGAGATAGCTGAACCCTGATCACCTGATCGTGGGACTGGAGGAGTTCCAACCGTGTCTCTAGGGAGCAGGGTGGTGAGCCTGCTTGGTGTAGGGTCCCACAGAAGCTGGGCAGTTACCCTTATAGGCAAGATCACAACAGAGGCCACACAGTGGTTCCCATGGCGGTGGTGAGCACTAGAGATCACTAGTATATACTTAGTACTGTATGCAGCACTGCAGAAGGTGGTGGGGGGAGGGAGTTCCTTGACCATATATAGGGCCCCAGGACAAGCAGTGGATAGCCCAACCAGGAGAAGGACAGGCAGGACCTCCCCAAATGCATGTAGAACCACTGAGGGCGCACAGTAGTTCCCACCTTGGTCTTGTGGAGTTGCCCTAGCTTCTGCCAAGATTGTTGATATCCCAACAGCTCAGAGAAGTTCCCCATACCCCCACCCCCTGCCAATTAGAATTGAGTTAAATTAAATTGGTACCCTCACTGGACTCTGCATTTGTGCTTAGTGAAATTATTCTGAGACTGATGCTTGCTCCAGAAGCTCTTGATTATGCTGAAAGCCTCTGGTCTCTGTAGCTAACTTTTGGTTTTCCTTAGTATGGCCTCCCTTTTTATATTAATGTATATGAAAGGATCTCTTGCGCAGGTTTGCCTTGGAGTTAAAGAATGAGTCTGGGATTTGTTGTTGACTTTTGTTTGTTTGTTTTTGACATTTGAACAGCTTTTATTTTATATTAGGTTCATGGGGAAAGGGAGCAAAAAATGAAGCAGAAGAGGAATTTAAACTTGATTGTCTTTTAAATATTCAACTGGATCAGAAAATGGCAGATTAAAAAAACAAAGGCCTAGGGCTGAGCCCCGGTGGCGTAGTGGTTGTGCGCGGGACTGCAGCCCACTGGGATGGAGGTTCAATTCCAGCAGTGGGGCTGGGCCTCCTACTCCCACCACCGGAGAGCAGTGATGCCCCCCCCCAAAAAAAAAACAAAAAACAAAGGCCTAACAGAGGCCCTTTCTTTTCCTCCTTTGTGTCACACCGGGTAGACTAGAGGAACAAATTTCATACACACGCATATGGATACAAGAAAAGGGTCTATATAAAAGAGGAATGGGACATTGAGAAAGCATCCCAACACAGTCCAGTTCAAAGCCTTAAGTCCAACATTAGCCCATATGCCCGATACCAGTCTATAATGTCTCCTTCTGACTCATGAAGTCACAGGTCAGTGGGTGCACAACCCCAGCACTGGCAGGGGCTCAGTGTTGTTCCTCACTTCCAGGGCTCAGGGTTCATCAACAGCATCCAGTGGTGGCAGAAGCAACTCGTCACTGGCAGGGGTCTCCACATGGCCTCTCCAGCTTCAGGGGTCTGTCTCCATCAGGGCAAAGCTGTGTGACTTCTCCTCTGGCTCCCCAGACACTGCCATCTTGTCTTGTCCATGATTCATCATCTCTGAGACTAACTCTCAACAACTAGGGAGATAGTTTCTCATCTCCATGAGGGAAATAGCACGAGATCTCTCAGATGTATCAGGAGAAAGTATGCCCACGCAGAGACTTCATTGGCTACTCAGTGGCTATCTCCAGATTACCAGGCTAGACTCCACCCCTACATTTCAATCATAAAATTAACATAAGCACATGACTGCCACACTTGTGAGTATGGACTTAGATTTGAAATTACCCTCAGTAGTCTTTGAAATTTTGAGCATTCTGGAAAAAAAATAAAGGTAGAAGACAAGTCTAACTACCTCATCATGGAAGAGAACCTAGACTCAGACTGGGTGTATCAGACATGTTTCCCGCATGGTTTGTCTCCTCAGTCATTGTCCACAGGACTTGGAGAAGCTGTAGGAATATGCAGGAGCAGGGTCAACGTCTGGCTTGATGTTTTAGGTTGTGAAAAAGGAACATACATCACAATACTCCTCCATGCCACCTGGACAGAGCCCTGGGTGGATGACCTCCCAAAATAATCCACGTTGGTGTGGGCTTTGGAGTTTTTACTAAGAAAATTTTTATTCCTTTTTTTTTTTTTTGGACTTGTGGGATGTTCCCTGATTTAGGACTGTCAAACTGACCCACAGGGGAGGATCTAGCTTATCAGAGAGGTGGTTTCCTTCTCAGCCAACTGAAACTGAATTCACCCCCTGGGCTAAGGTTACCTGCTTATCATGTGCTACACTGCAATCTGACTCAGGTACATTCCTGACATCTTTTCAGTTGCTGTACATCTTTGGCTATCTGTACTAACTCCAACCATTAGGCTAAGAGCACAAGGTAGCTAACAGCTCATGGGGCTTGGGTGGAGGTCGTGTGGCTAGCTTTCAGAAGTTATCTTCAAATCTGGGATTATGAGCACATTTAGATAGCAGTCTGTGGTAATCACAGCTCACTGCGGGACTAGGGTTCTGGTAGAGGCTTAGTTCAGAGTCTGTGAGTCCAGCACCATGAGCCTTGAGCATTTCCATGCATTATTGGTTCATTTGCTGAGTCAAAATTTTAAAAAGTGGGTATCGGGCCAGAGAGCATCCTGATTCTAATTTTGGGACTTGGAGTCCCAGTCTTAATCACCTTCCCTCTTAATTTTCTGGTCTGTCAGCAGTAGCTCCAAACTGGTAAATCTACCTGGATGCTATCTTCCATCGGATCCCTGTACTTTTAATTTTATTTATTTTTAAATAAATCATTTTATTGGGGGGTTCATACAACTCCCATCATGATTAATACATATGTTGATTATATGTATACCATATTAGCACACCTGTTGCCATCATCACCCTGGAAACTTCCTCCCTCCACTTAGGCCTCCAGTACCAGCTCCCCATATTTCCCCTTCCTCCCACTCCCCTTACCCTATGAACCCTTAATAGTTTACACATTGTTATTGCTTTTTCATATAATAATATGTCCTATGTATCCCTTGTGCAATTGGTTCTCCCATTCCACTCCACCCTCCCTCCACCCTCCCGGTATCACTAAATCCACCTCTGGTCCTGAAGGGATCATCTATCTTGAATTCTCCATGTTTCCAATTCCAGTGTACATCCCCTCATCTAGCTGGATTTGTAAGTGGGTGGGAGAAAGCATTTGAGAACCAGAGGAAAGTTGCATACCTCATTGTTGCCTCATTGTATCTTGACTGGCTCCTCTCCTCTCTGCAATCCCTCTAGGAGGGAACTCTGTGAGGGGATGTCGCTTCACCTATTGACCGGCTTTGGGTCCCCATTCAGTACTCCCCCTCATTTATAATGACACAAATCTTAATTCTTTGATGCCTGACACCGGATCCCTTCGACACCCTGTAGTCACAATTTATAAATTCATTTTTTGCCTTTATTTTGTTCTGTGTTTACTTTCATTGTGAATGGATGCTGAGTTAGTTCAAATGCTTTCTTCTTAACTATATGTGATTATAAAATTATCCTGACCTCGACTTTGCCAATGAGCTGGATATCATGTTAATAAGGTTAATGGGTTGAGTCCAGATCCTCAAATCTATCACAGTTCTTACTAATCAAGATTGCTATTTTACTCTCCTTTAATTTGATCGCTTACTGTCTTTTCAGCTCTTTCTTACTTTTCAGAGGATTTTTAAAAAGACTAAACAGAAGAATGGGCAAGATGCCTTACCATCTAAGACACATGAATAACCTAGTATTTATTGTTAAATTAATTATATGAGAATAACCCTATTTTGTTGACAAATCAAAGTATCTAGCAAGGGAAAATGTAGCAAAATACTTAACCAGTGAAGAAGCGAGTGCAACAGAATCAATAGTTTTTTATATTAAAAAACTGAGGACTGACTGATCCCTAACTATAATTGACTCAAGATACTAGCTGCCCAGCCATGGTTGACTTCTTACTCCCACCCTCCAGTGAGGCATTCACGTTGAGGTGTGCATATTTGGGTATTATTCTTGATTTAATTTTTTTTACCCTGAAAATTTATGGGTTTTATGGGTCATTTCTTCCAACTCTGTGCTACTATTACCTTGCTTGCATCCTGGCATTGGATTTCAGTTTGTGTCTGTTATTCCCCATCTGAATTTTTCTCTAGTCTCAGAACACATTTCCCATTTCAATATCTCTCCTTGGGTTTTTTTCATTACTCTTTGCTTATGTCTCCCAGCTTTTAAATGACATGGGAAGTCATTCAAGATTCATAGATTAATAAATAGCCTCAGTTGCTTTTAGTTTGCAAGAGAGCAGCCTGGTATTATTACAGCCATTCATTTGCAAAGTTATTTAAAAAATACTTCATCATGGTTACTGAGTTTCATGTGATATAAACACTCCTCTCAATAGAATTATGCCCTGCACTCAAGTTTTAGGCTAAATTGTACTGAAGACTAAAAGAGAAAAGTACAGTTCTTTTAAACAAACATGAAGAAGACAGGAAAGCTCAGCTGCTTTTTTGATACCATTAATAAAAACGTGTAGCTATGAAAACCCTGAAATAAATCCTTTTAGGTCCATGGTTTTCAGAAAGTGAGAACAGTTTGTTTAGTGAATAACCATGACAGCTTTCTCTTGGTTCCTGGCTGTTAGATTAACTAGGATGAGTGGATGCAACCATTTTTGTTGTGTGGTAGAAATGATAATTTAGCAGAGAGCTAATTAAGAATTTTCAAAGAGAAAGAGATAAAAAATTAAAGACAGCATAGAATGTATCCAACACAAGATAAGGGTAGAGATTTAAGATCAAAACAGAGCAGTAGTCCATTAAGTCCAAATAAGACTTTTGTGGTACTAGTGGTACTGAAGTCTCTCCCAATTGTAAAGAAGAGATATGATTTATTGGATAAGAATACTTAATGTCTTGGGTACTAGAGAAAATCTACCTGTTCTAAAGTTCTTGTTCCACTTCCAATAATCAAAGCACAAAGGATCTTGTGTAGCCAAACTGGTATTGTAAACATAGAACAAAAACTGCATAACAAGAAGTTAGAATAATGAAAAGAATAGAGGTTCAGAACCAGATTGACACATATATGTTGTCATTGTTAGATGCTGTGTATTCGAGATAGTTCTTATCAAACTTATGTATAAGAAAATGAAACACTGCCTAGTCCTGAATCATCCTCACAAGGGTTCTTATGTTTGAACATATATGCCAATCCATTTAGTCATGGGCCTTCCTTTTTTAAAAATTTTGCTGCCACTCTATTTAACCAAGTCCGATGCCCTTCTCCAGAAACTGGTCTCTCTTGATAACTTGTCCAGATGACACAAGACAAAAAATCTTGACATCTTCGCTTCTAAGGAGCATTCTGGCTTTAATTTGTGCAAAACAAATCTGTTTCTTCCTTTGCCCGTCTATAGTCTTTTCCATAGTCTTCACAAGCGTCAACATTCCAAAGCCTTCATTACTTTTTATCTTTCTTATTCAACTTCCATCTTTCGCTTGTATATGAGGCAATTGAAAATACTGTGGCTTGGGTCAGGTGTACCTTCGTGCTCGATATGATATCATTGCTTTTCCAACACTTCAGAGAAACCTTTGGCAGCAACTTTTGCCAGTGTAATGTGTTCCCTCATCTCATGACTGCTACTTCTACAAACATCGATTATAGAGCCAGGCAAAACACAGCTCTCGACACCCTTGATCCTTTCTCCATGGTTACTGAGGTTTTATCTTGATGTTACCTATTGACCCAGTTGTGAGGAGTTTGTTTTCTTTATACTGAGTTGTAATCTATTTTGAAGGCTTCTGTCCTTCATCTTTCTCAGCGAGTGCTTCTAGTCCTCTTCATTTTTGATAAGCAATTGTATTTACAGGTTTTTAAGTCCTCCTTCAATACTGATACAGTCTTCTTCTACGTAAAATTCAGCTTTTCCATGTTCTCAGCATAAGTATGGTGAGAGGATCTAGCCATGTCTTACTTTCACCTGAGCACATTGAAGTGTTCTGGAATTCTCATTCTTCTGGCTATCTGTAGTTTGTTATAGTCTACACAGCCCAATGCCTTCAAATAGTTAAGAAAGCACAAACAAACATCTTCCTGATAATCTCTGGTTTTTGCCAAGATCCATCTGGCCTCAGCATTTCTATCCCTTGTTCCAAGTTCTCTTCTGAATCCTGCCTGAATTACTGAAAGCTCCCTTTCAATGTACAGCTGCAACTGTTGTTTAATGACCTTGAGCAAAATTCTACTTACATGTGACACCAATGGTTTGCTCCATAATTCATATATTCTGTTGGGTCCTCTTTCTTTGGAATTGGCATATGGCTCTCTTCCAATGAGTTGGTCAAGAAGATGTCTTATAACTTTCATAACAGAAGTAAGAAAAATACAAAGAGGGTGGGAGGGAGGAAAAGAAGACAGAAGACATAAATCAGGAATTTTTGAGTATTTATCTAAGACAAACACGAGCATATATGGATATAAAACTTGCACATGACTTTTCATAGTGACTGTATTTGCAGTAGCCATAAACTGATGGGAAAATCATTTGTCTTTCGATAGATGACTTAAGAAAAAAACTGCATTTATCACACAATTCAAGATGCAATACAGTAATAAAGGAATTTGATGGTTGATAGACTTAGACCACGGATAACTAAAAGTGATTGTACTGAGAAAAAGAAGACAGAAGGAAAAAGAGGTCATCTTGTGAGAGTCAGTTTATATAAAACTCTAGAAAATAACAACTCATATACAGTGGCAAAAAGCATTCTATACTTATCTGGGAATGGGATAGGTGAACATGGCAAGGGACTAGAAGGAAGTCTTATAGAGAGACATGAGGACATTTTTTTGAGTAATTCATTTTCAGATAAATGCATATGCCAAATCTTCTCAAATCCTACACTATAATGATGAGAATACTAACTTAGTGAGAATTGGACCTGAATGAAGTATTTAGAAAAGTGGTCAATGGTTTTAAAAATCTACTTTGTAGCCTACAAAATAAAGTGGTACCAACGTCATTAATCTAGGTTATAATGGTTATACAATAACCATGTAGAGTGATTCAAACTATGACTGGTAATAGAAAACTTGCTTTCCACATAAATCAGGTTTGTATACGTATGTGTGCATTTTTCCTCTTCTTTTTTTAAGGCGCTCTTTGACATGGTGGTTAAGTGTCTGATTCTTAACCGGAAGGTAGATTCCTTGGGAGAAAGATGTGGCGTAGCCTTGGGCACCTCATGGGATCATTCTCTGGTTTCCACTGAATCACTATGGATTAGATTTGGATAGGACAACGTGAGTTTTGTCTATTTTTTCCCTTATTATTGGGTCACTGAAAAAACATTTCTGTGAAGAATGAGGGAGGATTTCTGAGGGAGAAGGCTTTCTGAAGCAAGATTGAAGGTCAGCCATCCCTCCCAAGGCATGCTCAAAAGCACTTTGTGTTTGTCAAAGTGACACCATGACTCTTTCCACAGAGCTCAGGCTTCCCTGTACAGTGTTGGTGAGTGAGACATCACTGGTCTTTGGACATATTATAATGACAAGCCTATCAGGGCCCCAACCTAAACCATTCATCAGGGTTTACAGCAGCGTCTTCTGTGCCTGACCTGATGAAGACACCTACTCATTATAGGTTATAACTCTTGTGCCCCCTGGTTCCAGGCTCCCAGCTGCTGCAGCTCAGTGCTGCGCTCTTGCTTCCTATCATTGAGTGCTCTGTGCGGCGAGACATCAAAACAGAAGAAAACAAAACAAAACTCACAGATTATTTTTCTCACAGGGATTTTATTTTCTAATTCATTTAGGGAACTTTTCAACTGAAAATTTTATCTTGAAATAAAGAAGCTAGAATATCTTCAATAGCATTCCTGTTCGATTTCTAAAATTCAGGTTTTCTTCTTTATATAAATAAGATCTACATCCACTCTCTACCTCCACATAACATGTCCCCATTTATTACCCTGCCTTTGAAACTTTTCTCTCTATATAACAAGACCTTTGAATACCTCTTAGGATTTAAAAAAAAACCATAAATTCAGGTTTTCATTCTTTGCATGTTTTTTCTCACCAACCTTTGTGTTTCACTTCCTGCAGTGTGAGTCCATGAGTGATACGTCATACATAAGCACAGAAACTTCTTGAAGGCAGAGACATGGTTTTTATGTCTCAAGCGTAGCCTCTGGGTGCTAAGTGTTTTAATAAATCTCCTTAATAGCTCCTTCAGTGTGTAAAGCATTTTACTTCCATAGAACTCAACAAGCTTTCACATATACCAAACAAGTTGAAAAAAATACCTATTCATTCATTTATGCATTCAATTCATATTAGCTCATGGGTGCCAGTGTTAAATCAAATGCATTGTTTGTCTGAGGGGGGGATTTCAATCTTACAGATAGATCAATATCTGCTCTCTAATTGATTCTGACTTAGGATGACCTTGTGTTGAGCAGAATGTTACGTGGTCTTGCATCATTCTTGTGATCACTGGGAAATCTGAGTCTGACATTGGGATCAGTGTGTCCCACTGCCTCAGCAAGTGTCTCCCTCACCCTGGCTGACTGTCTCCTTCACTGAACCTGATGTCAACTTCTAGTAAATCATCTTGCCTGGTGCTGCCGGCAAAGTAAGATTTTCTTAGACCTATTTTCCAGGAATTACTTTCCAGTCCTTCTGGGTAGGTTGTAGAGTCCAGGCACTCTCTATCTGACCACCACGAAACACCCAGCTGACATATGAAACACTGTTGGCTTAGCTTCTAGCATCACGGTAAAAAGGAAGGCATCACACTGTGACGTATTGAAAGTTGTCCCTCCACCCATGAGCGGGATTAAAAGATGTAAATAAACCTGTGTGTGGCCGTCATCTAATCTGGTGTGGATTTGAGGATTGAGCATGTGGGGGTGGAGTCTAGCCTGTCAATCTGAGATAGCCATTGCGACCTCTGTGTTGGCAGAGTTTTACGATCATTCTAGGAAATGTGGTCATTCCTTCTTGGAGGTGGAGACACTATCTCCCTCAGTCCACTTCCTTGGAGACATTCTACTGACAACTCCTGCTACCGACAAGACTGGCTCCCTGGGAGACATCCCCAAGGGGAAGCCACAGGAACCTCCCCTGATGCGGCCAGAGACCTGGCCCTGGAGAAGTCACTGAGATCCCGCCAGCACTGAGATGCTCACAACACCACTGGATCCAGGACTTCCTCACCATTGGCTCGTGGTCATGCCTGCCTCTGGCTTCATTGCGTGTGTCCCATAAGTCTGAAGAGGATTTTACAGATTGGTATCGGGCAGATGAGCTCATATCGGACCTATAGATTTGATCTGGACTGGGCTGGGATGTTTTCTCAATAGTCAGTTGCTCTTGTATATAAAACTCTCTCTTATAGACATAGGTGTGCTTTTGAATTTTTTTCTCTACTCTACCCAGAGTAGCACACTGTAAAGGAAGTCTTATAGGTGCAGGAAGAATTAGAGGAATGGATGACATTTTCACATATAGGACACAGGAGAGAGAGGTAAGCAATGGTATTTTCAAGAAGCTGATCATCAGTAGTATTTTTGAGAAGATGACTATGGAACCCAAACTTGAAGAACCACGGTGCTAAAAAACAGACCACAACTATGAAGCCCTACACACACAGCCTTTTATAACTCAAACATGCGTCATGTCCTCTTCTGCTGTAGACACCAAAAGATGTGTGGGGCAGGATGCTTTACCCCAAGAAGTTTCATTAGTCCAGCTGGGCAAATGTATATATGACATCGCATCCCTGAACATGTTTTAATATTTCTTGTTTTTAAACAGGTGGACAGTTCAAACCCATCGACGGCTTCCCATGAAGCTGCCTTCTTCTGTAAAGGTTTATAGCCTCAGAAATTCTCAGAAGCAGCTCTCCGTGCTACTACAGGGTTGTTCAGAAGTGGGACCGACTCCATGCAGGTTATTGACCTAGGAGCTCTGCGAGACGATGAGGCATGGCTCTAAAGTCATGCCAGGCTCACTAAAACTCATAAGGCTTCATTCATGCTTACACACTTTCCCTTAAGTTATATTAGGTAGCAAGTTCTACCCAGATTCTGAATTTTGCTGTCATTAAAAATAAATATCGATTTCTGACCTAGAGGTCAGAAATGCACTATGCTAAAAGCAGCCTGCTCCTATCCTCTAGGTTTTTCTGAAGTTACTTTGGGCACTTCATATTTCAGTGATCTCCCCTTTGTCAATTCTCAGATCCTAAAATATACAATTTTATAGGACAGTATTGATTTCTGGTCTATTACTTTAAAAAATAATTCTGATTTGTTTGTTTGTTTTGAATTACCCTAAGTAAAATGAGATCCTCTATCCACGCCTCAAAGACCTCCAAATGTTTGGCAAATAGTGGATGAGTAGTTCTTTCACACTCATGAAAAGCTTATCTTTCACCACAGTAGTTGACTTTTTGTCCTTAAGGATGGTTACAATGGGGTTGAAAACAAGTCATGGTTTAATATTGAACAGGTGATGAATTCTTTAGCTATCTACTCAGATTACTTTGGTTGTCATTTTCATAAATAAATAAATTCATAGAAAAAAAGTTGTATATTTTGCAGGCAACAAATCCTGTAGTTCCATGAAGTGTAATGCATTTCCAGAATTGTTTTCTAGTCTCCCCACCTCTTCCTCCACCTTGCTTTTCCTCTAAGTAGGACACATCAAACCAAGTTTAATCATGTGTTCTTGGCAGCGAGACAATAAATGACCCATTCCTCTCCCCTTACTTTTAGGTCAAGTGTAAAGCAAAGATAGGCACCAATTAGGCTTCTGGTATCTGGCACAGAGTATACACAGTATAGTTACATCTTCCTTACCTACTTACAAAAAAGGGGGGCTATTCATTTTCTAGCTGAATACTGCATAGATCACATTTTCAATATCATCCCTAATGAAGCTCACAGTGTGGCTTTGATTGCCATCCGAATGTGAGCAGCTAATTAGATTGATTGTCTATTTGATGCATGCTGATTAGCTTATGAAAGCCCTCTGAATTTCTGACTTTGTGAGAAAATGCCCCTGACTTTATGATTACTGATTGATGCTCAAATTTCTGATTGCTGTGTGAATAGACACTTAATAGCTCTGTCACCTTGACAGGGGGGTGAGTATTCTTGTGATGAGGCAAACAGAACAGGATGCTCTGTTTATCAGTGTCTACCAAACATTTAAAGTTCTTTAGAGTGCTCAGTCGCGTGACAGGGCCAAATAACTAACATTACATGGTAACCAAGATCAGTGAGAGAAGAGGCAGACTACAGGTGATTCGAAGGCTCTGGTCTTCCAAAAGACTGGCTTAAGATCAGACATAATCTATGTGGCATAACAGAGTCTTTGAGTTTACAACTCAATCTCAAGAGGTAAAATAATCCCTCTAATTGATCAAATTGGACCGTCTTTTACGGCTTCTGGTTTGTATCAGCATATGACTGTAGTTCCTGATGGAGACTCTAAATTTTACTCTGAGATACTTAGAAACACATTAAAAAAGATATATTGCTGAAACACCAAAAACTCGTACTGACCTTCAACAATGGTGGGAATTTAGGAGAATTTCCCTTTTATTTGTCATATGAAAGTAGATTGTAAAATTGAGCTATTAAAAATGATTGATCATTCTCCACTTTTGAGGATTACATTTAGAATTAACTTATAAACCCATGTGGATGATTAGATGCTTTTCCTCTGCTATGTGGTAGATGCTTTTGAAATGGATCCAGTGTCTCATGCATTGTTTCCCTTTATAGATCTACGCAGAGGGTATAATGTGTAGGCTTTAAATTGTCCTGTGGTACAAATACTTGAAAATGGACTCATTCCTGGTAGTAAGTTTTTCAAGACATAAGGGTATGCACTGATTACTGATTAAAGATAAGTTTGGGAGAGATAAGTATGAGAGGAAAGTGAGACTGGAAGACAAGTTTGAGGCATATATTTTTAAAAATCATTTTATTGGGGGCTCATACAACTTATCACAATCCATACATCCATTGTGTCAAGCACATTTATACATTTGTTGCCATCATCATTCTCAAATCATTTACTTTTTGCTTGAGCCCTTGGTATCAGCTCCTCATCTTTTTCCCTCCCTCCCTGCTCCCTTCTCCCTCATATATCTTTGATAATTTATAAATTATTATTTTGTCATGTCTTACATTATCTGATGTCTCCATTCACCCACTTTTCTGTTGTCTGTTCCCCAAGGAGGGGGTTATATGCAAATCCTTATCATAGTTTCCCCTTTCTACTCCACCTTCCCTCCACCCTCCTCGTATATTCAGTCTCACCAATGGTCCTGAAGGGCTCATCTGTCCTAGACTGCCATACTGATGGTAACTCATTCCAGTATATTTATATATTCACAATATACCAAGTTTCAGTGATAATTATCAGTGTGGTCACTTCTTGGAAGGTCAGTAATAAATTGTGTTAAAGGACAATGTGACATTGCTTAGTAATGTTGAGTAATTCTTCTTCTTGCCACAACCCCCATTCTCAAGGCCAGGCATAGAGGGAGGATGAAATGAGCATGTAAAATTCGTGGACCCAGTAATTCTTCTCTTGGTTAATAAACAATGAGAAGAAATAAGTGGACCATGTTAAATCAGAAGTTGGTTGGAAATATGGGAAATTTAATGTTGTGTAGATTTGGTGCAAACTCATTGATTATTCAATTGCAATATAATAAGTTTTAGTTGTCATTTGCTTTTGGGCATACAATTTGTATATTTTGTCTAAGATAGTCTTGTTACCCTAGAATAATAAAGATCTTTATGATAATTTCTAAAGTTTAAAACTTGGTATTTTCCATGTGAGTTTTTAATCTCTCAAGGATATTGTGTGTGTGCTATGAGAAAAGCCAAGATTCAATTTCTTGCTTTTTTGTCTTAGGCAAATATTCAATTTCCCAGCAACTCTGAATTTAAAATGCATATTATCCAGATTGAGTACCAATTCCAGGGCTTTCCCATATACTGTTTGCATATGTGGGTGTGTGGTTTGTCTTAGAAGAAAACAACCAGAATGACCCTTGGAAGTGAGAATGATGGGATTTTTTCTTGTGTGCTCTGAACGTTTTTAAAGAAAGATGTCATGCTTGTTAAAATAGAGGATCACCAACAAAGAGGAAGACCTTTAATGAGGTCGCTTGACATTGAGGCTGCACCAATGGACTCAAACAAGGCAGTGAGGAGGAGGAGGGAGTGGGAAGGAGACATTTTTTGTTCTGTGGTATCCAGTTTGCTACAAGATAGAACTGACTTCCTGGTACCTAATGACTACATATTATATATAAACAAGATCTCCCTTTATTATTTCTTACAATGATATGCAAATCTACCTTGGCTATTGTTAGGTGGCGTCAAGTCAGTCCAGAGTCATAGGGAACCTGTGTACAATGGAAGTAAACACTGCCTGGTCCTGCGCTGCCCTCAGCCCCTGGTTCAGCAACTGGATCAATCCATCTTGTGGAGGACCTTCCTTAATTTTACTCCCCTTCCACTTTGCCAAGCATGATGTCCTTTACCAGGGGCTAGACACTCTTGACATCATGTCCAAACTATGTGAAATGAAGTCATGTTATCCTTCTCTTTAATGAGCATTCTGGCTATCCTTCTTCCAAGAGAGATCTATTTGTTCTTTTGACAGTCCAGGATACTTTCCAGTTCCTTTGTTAGCACCATAGTTCAAATGCATCAATTATCCAGTCTTCCTTATTTGATGTCAGCTTTTGCTAATAGTAAATTCAATTGGAAGGAAAAAATAAAGCAAAACAAATCACCCTCACGTGCCAGGAACGGTGACCTGACCCTGGAGCTGGAGAATGTTCTGAGGGCATCTATTAAATGTAGCACCCTCAATTTGGAGCTTTAATGATCTGTGTCAAAACTTAAGAAAAAAAAATATATATATAAATGGAAGTCCCAGTATGGAGGAAGATTGGTTCACAGAACTCTTAGGTCTCTGGAGAAGACACATGGATTGAGGCTGATGGAGCCAAACCTCTGGAGCCTGAGAAGCCACGTGGAGATGCCTGTGTGTGTGAGTCTGCATAGACTAGAGAAACAAGTCCAGGGAGACTTGTATGTGTATAATAAAGAGGTTCACACATAAAAGCAATTGCACATTGATAAGCCATCCCAACCCTGTCCAGATCAAGTCTGACTCCATCAGTCTTGTTCCATATGTCTTCTCCACAGAAAGTGAGCCAAGAGAGTAGTGTCTCCCACCTCCAAGGATGAAATACAGAAATTCCCAGAATACTCAAGTTAAGGTCCTGTCCACACAGAGGCCTCATTGATTATACAATGATTCACAGGCTAGACTCCACTCCTTCACTCATGATCCCCTTAAATTGACAACAGATTATCATATCCAATTATCTCAACACATGCAGCCTCTGCATCACCCAAAGGTTGCTATATTTGAGCCTATTGTTACAGCCAGTGTGTCAAACTGTCTCCTTGAAGGTCTCCTTTTTCACGAAATGTGACTTACCAGGCACAATGTACTTCTCCAGAGACAGTTTTCACCTAATAAAGTACTGAGATACATGACACAAGTCTCCATGCTCACTTCTAAGGAAACTTCTGGTTTCCCTCTTCCAAAATCAGATGTATTTACTAATTTTTTTTGTATACCAGTTTATGATAGAGTCAATATTCTTGTCCATACCAGAATTCAGAAGCCTCAATGCTTCTCAAGTTCATTGAGTCCATTCTGACACATCATAATCCCCAAGGGCAGGGTAAACTTGCCCCTTTGGTTACTAAGAATATCAATCTTTATGGGAGCAGAGAGCCTCATCTAGCTCCCACCCTATACCTACATGACATGCCACCTGCACTCCTTTTCTTTTTTTAAATCATTTTATCGGGGACTTATACAACTCATATCACCATCATTACATACATCCATTGTTCCAAGCACATTTGTACATAGTTCTCACTCTTCTCAAAACATGTGATTTCTACTTGAACTCTTAGTATCAGCTCCTCATTTCCCCCTCTTTCCCTACTCCCTCATGAACCTTGGTAATTTATAAACAGTTATTGTTTTGTCATATTGTACACTGTCCAACTTCTCCCTTCATCTCCTTTTCTGCTGTCTGTCCCTCGGGGAGGAGTTTATATGCAGATCCTCGTTTTCGATCTGCTTCAGCCATCCTGACATAACCACCCTCACCACTGATGCTGGAGGGATCATCTGTCCTGGATTCTCTCTGTTTACCTATTTGTACCAGCGTACATCCTCTGGTCTGGCCGAATTTGTATGGTAGAATTGGGACCATGATGGGGGATAGGGGAGGAAGCATTTAAGAACTAGAGGACAGTTGTGTCTTCCATTGCTGCTACACTTCACCCTGAGGAGTTTATTGAAAACACTATGGCTCAGGTCATGAGCTTTCTAATCTTCAAAGACATAATTTTGCTTTTTAAAAACTTTAAGGAGAACGTTTGCTTCAGATTTGTCCGCTGTAACTACTCATTTGATTTCTTTACTGCTGCTTCCATGGGTATTGATTTCAGAACCCAGTAAAAGGAAATCCTTGAGCACTTTAATATTTTTCTGTGTATTTCATAATGTTGCTGTAAATATTGTGAATTTGCATAGTATTTATCATGGTACCAGTGTTACTTGCTTCAGCTCTCCTTTAAAAATATTTTTTAATTATTATGTGCTGTAGTCAGTATCCTATTGGTGTTTATTTAAAAAAAATAAACCCAGATATAATATTTTCCTGCAGAAACTTAAAAAAATTGACAACATAGGTGTATATAATGGCTTAAAAAAATGGAAAGACATGTTGATTGTTTATTTCAGGAATACAAATCTAAATAGAATGTTCATTCATTTGAAAGACACACATGTGTCCCTCTTGTCCCACATCCCATTTGCCTAGTGGGTGCATTTATGAATGTAGTGGGTGCAATTGAAATTGACTCATCTCCAGCTGCCTGCTGACTATTCTGACCATTGAGGAGGAAGAGATTCAAAATCTGCTCCTTTTATCTTCCCTCCTGTAATTATATTTGCTTCTACAAAAGAATGAGCGAAGGATAAGTCAGAGACATTTATGTGGTATGAGATATCTTACACTGTTATCCGCCCTCCCTCCCCCGCCCACTAAATGGAAGATGAGGATTAATTCCTTTATTTCTCAACGAAATCAGTGTGGATCCATTGGCATGCTGGTAACAAAAGCTCCTTGATCAAATACATTTTTCACAATGTACAGACTGCCAACTGTTGTTACAGCATGCTGAAAAGCACATTTTCTTGACTTTGGTGTCAGTTTATGTTGACTTTGAATTTTCAGAGGGGGGAAAAGCCATTAACCTATAGAAATGATAGAAAAATGGTGGAGCTGTGTGGTATGGGAAGGTAATGGCGAAACAATTACATGCAAATGAATGCAGATACTAGAGGTCTCAGAGTGCAGCCTCTATAACTTCTTAAATGAATCCCATGCAATAATCATGTTAATAGCACAGTGCATGTTGAGTTCTAACTAACCTATTAACACTTTCATGGGGAAGCAGTAGGATTAGCAAGTGAGACCAAACTATGGAAAAGCCAGTTAAAATGCCTAAGCTATCTTAAACAGGCTGATTACATACATTGATTGATGATTGGATTCAGAATAATTTTCTTTCTTAGGGTGAGAAAAAGTGACGTTATTGACCCTGTTCATTCAATCAAAATGGTAATGCAATAGAAATCATGCCTGCTTGCAGAAGTACTAAGCAGGGGATAGTCTACATGATGCAGGGGCTGTCTCAAATCGGTGTTTATGAATAAAGTTGATTGACATTGCCTATTACTCCTCCTCAATACACATGGTTCCACATGTGCCTGCCTTATTACTGAGAAACAAAACAGTAGATTACAAAAATTGTTTATTCTCCATATTCATTGAGGAGATAATCACTACTATTCTTTATTTATGTCTAATGTGCCATTATGTGTAAAGGGGGAAATGATTAAATGTAATATGTTATCAGAAACACTCAGAACCTTACTTAGTAAAGAAAGCTGATGATTCAAAATATCTTTCAAGAGAGTTTTGTGTTCTCTAGATTACTTCAAATGCCTCTCTTATTATAGAATGTGTCATTTTGCTCCATTTCCTTAATGGTTGACCAACTCCTCCAATCCTGGCTTTTTGGCGTCTTATTTCTTGAGGCAATTGAGTGCCTTATGATATCTTCCTTTAAAACGTGCCAAGATTGCAGAGAATCTGGATGACATGATGTCACCTATTTCTACAGCCTAAATGTCCTTACTAACCAGAAAGAAAAGTAATTTCCCCCTAGAAAGTGACAAATCCGTTCTAAGACTTTATCATCTTCTAAAGTTTTGAGAATTTCCCTGATTGAATAAAAATCTCTTTGATTGCTGAAATTTGTAAGAGCAATTGGGCCCCTGGAGAAGTGAGGGACAAAGCAGTTGGAGGCTGGGATTCTCCCTGAGAGATTGGAGGTTCAAAATCACTGAGCAGCTCCTTGGGAAAAGTCCTGGTGAGTTTCTCCTGGGATGGTTGCAGTGCTAGGAACACCATGGACCATTCTGCCTTGTCTCACAGGGATCTTTGGAGTCAAAACAAACTTGATGACACCAGACTAGAAAAATGACAAAGAAGTGACTATCCCCATTATTTTACTTTCATACATGTAATAGTTTTTTTTTTTTACCAACAATATTTTCTGTATACATCTGTGAAACTCTGAAGGCAAAATCCTAATCTTACTTTTGCTTTTGTATCTTTAGATTGTGAAATAGTTCATGGTACAGCTTAATCTTCAGAAAAAAAATATCTGTTTGATTACTTTGAATGGAAAGTCACCAGCTTGCCTGATGGTCTTCCCCATGCCCTGACTTGATTTGACAGAAAATTTTCGTTCTCTCCTTCCTATGGTTTTTCACTGCTCTTCTATCCACTGCCTATTGTAATGAGTCCCATCCTGGAAGCTCTGACTCTCAGAAACCTCAGTGTTATAGATTCAGGAGGAATAACTTCTTTAAATTCTATTGTGCCTCCGTTCAGAAACAAATTTTCAAATTTGGAAAGCCATAATGGAGCTCCACAGGAAAAATATCGTCAATCATAATTCATTCCATTTACCTGGTTGAGCATTTTGGGTGGCTTATGTTAGCAGGTTTCTATTCAAAGAACATCTGTTACTTTTTCTAAATCCCTATAATGAAGCCAGCTTTTGGTTGAAACTCTATCAATACACATACACACACAATTACTAAAACTGCAAGATCACGCCTCCTCCTTATCTCACTTATTTTGGAAGTGTAGTGGGAAGTTACATTTGCAAAGTGACTACTAGGTAATTCACATGTTTTCACATTTAATCTCCTTTAGAGAGACAAGGACTGGTTGTCAAAGAGGTGAAGCACTTATCTACCATCATATATTTTCTAGGACAGCTGATCTTTGCCACTTTTGAATCTCAGTGACACCCACAATCCTCTTTTGGTCACTAAGTTCTCAATGAATGATGTGAAATTTGAGCCTAACTGGGTGGGAACTACAGATATTTCTATTATAGCCCATATTATTTCAGAAAGAAGTAGAATGCCCATCTATACAACATTTGTTTGAATACTTTAAAATAATGTTGATTGAATTGGAACATGTTATTTTTTTTGAAATACTGAGTTTGAATGTTAATGCTTAGTTCTAGGTGAATATATTTTGAACCTTTTAATAGGTTAATCATGAATTATGAGGTTGAATTTATAAAGTTCTACAACTGTATAAAGCTATACTATTTTTCACTGATACCAACATTTCTTTTCAGCTCATTTTTAGTTAATCCCATCTCCATCTCTCACCCATACCCTAGCAGCAACCACTAATCTGTTCCTATCCCTATCATTCCCCTCCCCACCCCTGGCTTTCTGTTCCATACGTAAATTTTAGTATTTGCCTTCTTTCACTTAATGTAATGATTCTGAGATTCATATGCATTGTAATGCAGTGGTAAAATTCCTACTTTCCATGGGTTTCATTCATGGTCAATGCCCGGCTATCACCTGTCCGAGCTGCCAGGATTCTGAGCAAATTCCAGCAGAGATTCAAGACTAAGAAAATAGGTCAACATTTAGAAATCAGTCAATGAAAGCTGGAGCACAATGGTCATTCCAAAAATTATTTTGAATTTTCCCCACATTTCTCTCCCAGTCTAATCAGAACCTCCATTGTGATCCCTTTTAATCATAATGGTAGCCAGAACTAGATGGTAGCCACAATGCTAGGGAGAGACCAATCGTCATCCCAGGTAGAGATGGTTGCTTACAAGCTTTTATGACTCATGTTGCAACTCACCAAAATATACACATTATTGTCTTTGTGTCCTATATTATGCCAATTGACCATGATGTCTCCTGACACTTTTTATAATCCAGAATCCCTGTGCTCAGTGATTCACTCCATCAATATATTTGATTATGACTAAGAAGCTTTCCTAGTTTCCTCCATCCTCTCTTCTAAGGAGAAATCTAGCTTTACTTTGAACAAGGCAGCCATGTTCATTCTCCTGGGTGTTCATGGAATATTATTCTTTCTAAAACCATGATTCAAATCCATCACTTCTTTGATCTTCCTTGTTCATTGTTCATCTTTGTCATGCATGTGAAGTTCGAGTAAGGTACACCTTAATTCTTAAGGTAGTATCATTGCTTTTGAACATTTTATAGAAGTCTTTTGCCTACTTTCATGCATCATTTGATTTTTTGACTGCTGCTTCCATGAGATTGACTGTGGATCCAAATAAAATTAAATCCTTGACAACTTTGATCTTTTCTTCATTTATTCTGACGTTCCTTATTGGCAAAACTGAGGAGGATTTTGTTTCCTGGATTCTGTGAAGAAACCCATCCTGAAGATGAGATAGTCCTTGAGCTTCATCAGGAAGTGCCTAAGTCCTTTTCACTTTCAGCAAGCAAGATTGTGTTATATTGCATTGCAGGGTCTTTTCCTCCACTCTGGATGGCAAGTTATTCTACATAACATCTAGTTTCTTGATTATTTGCTCATTTTATAGATTTAATAAGTATGCTAATAGGATACAGCTCTGACAGATACCTTTTCTGATTTTAAATAGCCCAATACTCCTTGCTCTCTTTGAATAATTCCTTTATGATCTGTATATAGGCTTTTAGGAGCCAAAATATGTGTTCCAGAGGACTTATTTTTTGCAATGCTATCCATCATTTATTTTGATCCTCTAAGGACAATGCCTTTGTCTAGTAAATAAAATACAGGTAAATGTCTTTCATGTACTCTCTGCATTTAGTGAAGACTCATCTGATATCGGCAATGATATTCTTCTGTTTATGACCTCTTTTGAATTTAGTTTGAATTTCTGAACGTTCTACTGCACCTTCAACAAACTTTATGTGCATGTGAGATTGTTCAATAATGTCCATATTCCTGAATTACTTTTCTCTATAATGATCACACATAAAAAATGGATCTCAATTTTTGCAGCCTTATTTTAATCAATGTCTTCCATGCAGCTTGGACTTCTTTCTTCAGTGATACAGATTCTTGATCATGTGCTAACACTGAAAGAGGTGTTAGTCAATGGTTTAGGTATGTACTGCAATCCTGTGTATTTCTTCAACTTCATTTTGATCCTTCTTTCCATGTTCAGTAGATTACCTGTGTTATTATGGGTGGTGAGTTCTGTTGAGTTGGTTTCTAGTCATTGAGCCTCTGTGCATGAGGGGTCCTTGAAATATGAATAGAAAATGCTATTACCTTTATGTTTAGTTTTCCACACACTTTCTGAAGCCCCCTTGTGTGAGGCAGAATTCTGTAGAGCAGCATTTCTCAGCCTGCAGGTAGGGACCCCTTTGGGGGTCAAATGACACTTCCTCAAAGGTCACCTAACACCATTAGAAAACACATATTTTTGATGGACTTAGGAACTGAACACTTCTCTATTTGTCTCCAAGTGGGGCTGCCCACATGCTGATCGGGTGAGAAAAGCAATCTAAGCCTAAGCACCGATTTTGGCTTTTTACGCATACTGTGGCAAAATGTAGCAATGTAGCTTGCTGTTGTTATATTAATTAAGACTGTTACCCATGCTGCCCCATGGTTTAAGACAAAATTTCATTTAGCTGTATTCAAAAATAAATGTTTCACAATATATAATTACATATATATTGCCTTGTGATTAATCACTATGCTTTAATTATGTTCAATTTGTAACAATGAAAATATATCCTGCAAAAATGAACAAAAGAATGCATATCCTGTATATTAGATATTTACATTATGATTCATAACAGTAGAAAATTACAGTTATGAAGTATCAGCAAAATTAATTTTATGGGTGGGGTTCACCAGAACATGAGGACCTATATTAAAGGGTCATGGCATTAGAAGGTTGAGAACTACTGCTCTAGAGAAACAAAACCAGGGTGCTTATGACTAGATAGATAGATGATAGATTGATTTATTGATAGATTGGTCATAGATAGATAGCTAGATTTATACAGCAAGAAGGAATACAACAGCTAATTAGTCCATAGAGCAGTACAGAAATCTCAGTTCAACTCATTTTCATGGAACAGTCAATATACC
Organism: Nesogale talazaci; assembly: GCA_004026705.1. Classification (NCBI taxonomy): domain Eukaryota; kingdom Metazoa; phylum Chordata; class Mammalia; order Afrosoricida; family Tenrecidae; genus Nesogale; species Nesogale talazaci. The sequence continues at coordinate 21,909 of PVJH01012502.1, read as the reverse complement.
AGAAGTTCTTTGACTCTCTTGGGCTTCTGGGTCCAAGGTCAAGGAATCAGACAGAAGAATCCTCCCTCAGGCGAGGTGGATAGCTTCTGCTGACAGGCAGCAAACAGCAGGGTGGACCAGCAACAGTCAGTAGCGCAGAAGCCGACTGAAACAGGCAAGGATCAAATATTTACCTCAAGCAATGCAAGGTGACAGCATCCACCAGCTTCAAACTTAAATGCTGTAGATACCAGCAGCATGGCCAAGCAGGTCTCCCTGGAGCTTCACATTGTCATGACACCATTCATGAATTGGCTGTCGCATAGGTTAAGGGAGAGAACTAGCTCATGCAGAAGCATGCTGGTCCAATCGCCAAGAACCAGGAGATGGAGGTGGGGTGGGAGGGTTCCTTACAGAGTCATTCATCTCTTTGCCCTCCAATTAAACAGTGAACTGATTAATCCCCCATGTTCCCATTGGCCAGATTGGCCCAATAAACTTGTCACACTCCTCTAACAAAAAGATGAAACAATATCTCTCCCTGTGTTATCTTCACAAGCATTGCTACATTAGCACCCATTGTTGTAATCACCATGGTGTTAATTAATCTTTTAATAGCCATCATTTTTTCTCCACTTTACCAAATACAGTGTATTTCTCAAAGGACTGGTTCCTGTTGATAATATATTTAAAGTAAGTGAGACAACTGTCTGTACTTAATTTTTCTTTTGTCCACTCTTTATGTGTGCTTTAAGAGAAATTTTACTTATTTTTAACTTCCTATTATGAATTAGGTATTTACATATAAAATCATCATTTTTGCATCCAACTTAAACAACTCATCAGACTTCCAATGTTTAGCCTTATTTTTACTTTCCTCATGTTTGTCCCCATTCCCACCTATATATATCATATTGCCCTTAGCTCAAGATCTGTCTACCATCTTATCTAATCTACTGTTTGCCTTTCCCTCTCTTTCCCACACACCCCTGCTAACCATCAAAGTCTGTTTTATTTTTTTTTGTATGAAACCCTTTTCTTGATTTTTCTTTTGTATACCGATGGTCTCATACAGTATTTTTCTTTTTATGACCAACTAACTTCATCCAACATAGTTCGCTTCAAATCTATCCATTTCGTGATATGGTCTTTCTAACAGAGATTGATTAGTTCCCTTGGTTACTTATTGCCATAGAGTCTCTGCTCTGGTTCACTGAGCCCTTTTTGAAAACAGGAGAGTTGCCCCTGTGAGTTTCCAATGCTGTGAATATTTTCTGGAGCAGAAAGCTTAGTCTTTTCCTCACAGGAGGCTAGTAGGTTCGAAAAGCTGATCTTGTGGTTAGTAATCTTATACATAACTCATTACTCCAGCTTATTTGCTAGCACAATGATTCGAAAGCATCAATTCTGCAGCTTTTAGATACAAATGAGGTTATTGACTATTTTATGACTTCAGACAAGCAAGCCTTATGACTCAAGGTGAAATCTTTGCTTTTTAACAATTTGAAGAGTTTTTTTTATTTTTTATTTAATGTGTCCCTTTAAATGAATTAAAGGAATAAAAGTGGATATGGTATCCTGGACTCTAGTCCAAATTTAAGTCGATGGTTTTGCCCTTTCTTTTGTAAGTATGTAAAAAGTACTTAATCAACAGATAATTAGTCTCCAACCAAGTTGAAGATCAATTAAGAAGATTTATTATTTCTAGAGTTAAAGTTGGACAAGTTATACATGCAGACCACTTTTTGATAGTTTCTATCACTGAGACCTTTCTGAAAACAGGAGAACTGCCCATGTGAGTTTCCAAGGCTGTGAATATTTTTTGATATATTCTAGGCAAATTTAGTGATCTCGTGTTGCTTACAAGAGATTTTATCTGTAATTCAAAGAAGTGGGAAGGGGTTAATTATTATGGCAGCATTTGCACTCAGGCTTCAGCTTCTAATAGTTGTTGTTAGTTGAAGAAGGAATAGTAATTTGGGATGTTTATAGCACACTCTTGTTTCTACCATCTCTTATTCAGGAAAAGAGGACAAAGAAGAAGCAATCCCCTGCCCTACTTTGTATGAGATAGTCAAATACATAATACTACCAGACTGATGAGATTGACAGCTGCTTATTGGTCATATAACTCATAATCTCACGATGTGGACACTGCATACCATTCAGGGTAATAGAGAATGTGAACTTGGACATAGACTGAACTCAGGGAATAGTGTGAATACCACCTCTGTCAATCTTTGCCTGGAAATTAACATAGGGAGATTCAAGCAAACTGAATAAACAAAAACAAAGAACTCAGAACAAACAAAACAACAGAGGCAACTGTGGCTGCATTTTGTGTAGAATACAAATATTAGATTTAGTACAGCACACTTTTATGCTTATTAATATACAGGCAAACAAAAATGAAAGTAACTTTTGTAGGGTAAAGCAAATCTAGAGAGAAAACACAGCATTGCTAAAATAAAGTATTTAAAATGTCCCGTAATGAAAAATATGATATGCAAAAAAATAACATGACTCTTATTCACTAGAATATACTAAATTATCAGCATAAAACTTCTAGGAGCATCCACAGAAGTAGGATTTATCAGTCAAAGATTTTCTGTTGTTATAATGATTTAAAAATATTGTAGAAATTATTTTGAAGAAATAAAGTGGAGAATGTGAAGAACTTAACAGATAGGTAATCTCAATAACAAAATTATAGGAAATCCTGGGTTGAAAAATTCTTTAACAAAAAGTTTAAATTAAAAAAAATTGTAATACTGCATATGATGAGGCATAAGTGAATAAGTAAACCTGAAAACACTTGAGAGAAAACATCGACTCTGTATGCCAGAGAAAAATCATGAAACAAAATTGCTAGAGACAAACTCCTATTCCACTATTAAGTAAATAAATAAATAGAATGTGCAACATAGGTCCTATAAGTAACAGTGTGTATTAGTGAGGGGGTAGAAATACAAGATATTGATGGAATACAACCTAACTTTAATGAAAAGGGGAGTTCTGGTGGCATAGTGGTTGCACATTTATCTTCATTCAACAATGTCAATAGTTCAAAACCATTAGCTGCTCTGTAAGAAAAGCATGAGTCTTTCAACTCCCATAAACAGTTACAGACTTAGAAAATCACGAGGCAAGTTTCTCTGTCTTCTGGGGTTGCCATGATTTGGAATCCCTTCAATGACAATAAGTGTAGTGTTGTTTGCTATTTAAATTTAATGAAAAGCATTCATCTAAAAATCTAAGTAAACCCCCAAAATGCAAGCAGAGATAATACTCAATTTATAACTCAATTATCAGACTCAATCCATTCCAAATAAATTGGCTATATTCATGTCTGGCCAAAATACCTTAAGATGAGAAATATGACTTGATACCCAAAGGAGTCATTAATGATATATTTACCTATATCTATATCTATCTATACATAGATATATAGATATATACTTTCCTTCTGTATAACCTAACATATAGCAGAGGCAAATGCACACATACAAATATCCTCTGTTATATACATTATATTTGATTCCCCATACCTGTTCAAACTGAGTTTCTATTCAAGAATTTTCTCGCTGTTTAATTGATGTATGCTACTTCCATGGGAATTGGCTGTAGGTCCAAGTTGATGAAATCAATACTTCAATGTTTTCTCTATCATGATGTCTTTTGGTCTAGTTGTGAAGTGTCTTTTCTTTACATTTAGCCACAAAGTATAGTGACCATTTATAGTCTTTGATCTTCATCAGTAAATGTTTCAAGTCCTTTTGGCTTTTGGCTAGTTTGTTAGACCAGGTTGACTAGAGAAACAAATCTAGTGACACAGAATAATTATATACTAAATATCCCAACCAGTCCAGAACAAGTCCATAAGTCCAACTGGTGTTAGCCCATAAGTTTGATTCTAGTGCATAAATCTCTCTTCAGTCTCACAGCCACACACAATGATACAGAATGCAGGAAGATCACAGGCTGGTAGATGCAATGTCTTATGGATCCAATGGTAGTGGAAGCACCTCAGTGCTGGTTCATGTTTCCATGTGACCACTCCAGCTATATGAGTGTGACTCTTCAACAGGAAGAAGAGAGAGTGCTCTTGCAGAGCTCCACAGGTCTCTGCGTGGCTTGTCAACAGGAAGAGGAAGGCAAAGAGAGAGGGGAAGTTTCCAGAATCTTCATGAACAGGCCTTGCCCACAAGGATGCTTTGTTATGCTGTGAAACAATTGACAAGTCAGACTCCACCCCTTCCCTCTTAGTATCCTTGACACCAGATTATGTAACTCCCATAGCTAGAAAGTTTGTGTCATCTGCAATCCTGATCTTCTCTATACAATCTTAAAAATAAGCATACAGATGATCAATTTGAAAAATTGACTAAGACCTGGATATAGATATATATAGATATATATCTATAGATATATATCAAGCAATTTACAAATGACTTCTTGGAATACATGCAAATTGCTAGAAGCACATGGAAAGATACTATACTCTTTTAGTCATTAAGGTAAGGGGAAAGGTGAAGTACTTTTTAAAAATAATGGCCATTGAAAACCTTGTGAATTCCACCTTTCCTCTGCCAGTTTTATTACATCATAGTGTCTGGAAACTATGCCACCAGTCTTTCAAACACCAGCTGAGTCACTCAAGGGGACAGATTCAGCAGAGTGTGCAGACTAAGAAGGGTCTCATGGTCCACTTCCAGAAAACAACAACAACAACAATTATCACCAATACTGATTATTCACTTCTGAAAATGTTGTTGATAGACGTGGAACATTGTCAGAAGCAGTGCTAGAAGAGGAGTATCTCAGATTGAAATACTTTCAAAATATGTCAGAAGAGCTAGCTTCTCAAGGTATAGTTGACTCTAATAATGCATATAAAGTAAAACTTTCAATGTCCTTATTTACTGATGTGACATGACTCAAAATGAGAAGAAACCACTGCTAGCATCACTTAGTAAAAGTAATGTGGAGAGCACACAGTATGATTTAGAAATTGGAAGTCATCAAAAATGAAATGTAATGCCTTAAAGTTGTATGTCCTACTCATTAATGAGCTGAAATAAATAGGCAAGGCATATTGAATCAGGCAAGCCAATGGTCTTCTATGGAGGTAATGACAAATTGAAAAGAATAGCATCATATTCATCATCAAAAATAACATTTCAGGTTATATACTGAAGTACAACTATGTCTGTGCAGGCTAATATTCATACATCTAAAAGATGAAAAAATTAAATTTCTTTACCAAACCCTGCAGCCTGAGATTGATTAAACATACAAGATACATTAGTAACTAATGATGATCAAAGTGTGAAAGTTGGGGGGAAAAAAGATAACCAATTGGAAAATAGAGCTTTGAAGGTAAAAATTATTTGAGAAGTCACATGATATAATTTTGCAAGATTGAAAAATTACTTAATATTACAAATGGAGATTAAAAATATAGACATCATCAAAAGTAGTACACAGGGATCAAAATGACTACACCTGTGGAAATAAAAGATGAAGAAGCTCAATTTCATCAGACAAGACTATAGGCTAACTGCAGAACAGATCATAAATTGCTCATGGGAATGTTTAAACTAAAGCTGAAGAAAATGAAAATGAATCCACAAGAATCAATATAATACACTGAGTAAAGCGCCCCCCGCCCCCGCATACTGCGATCCTTTAATATGGTTTCTCATGCTATGGTGACCACCCTAACCATAAAATTATATCCGTTGCCACTTCATAACTGTAACTTTGCTTCTATGATGAATTGGGCAACCCTTGTGAGAAGGTCAATCGACCTTCAAAGGAATCATGACCCACAGGTTGAGGACCACTGATTTAGAGTGTCAGAAGCCTATGAGTTGATATAAGTAAAAATTGATTATTTTTTTATTTGTTTGGGGTGATCAAAGAACAGTATTATATAGATATAATTAATTGGTCTTCTTCTCCTCCATCCTCACACCCTGAGAAACTGAGCTCGGTTGAAGTCCGGTCTCCTTTCTTGAAGTGGTTTTTCAGATGTACAAGTAAAGGGTGGTGCATAATTCATAGATACTAAGCAGGTCTAATAGTTCATTGTTTGGTAAATTGGATTATAAGAGGATCTGACCTGACAAGAGATGCCTGTCTTATCTTAGTGTTATCCTTAACATAATGGACTCATGATTTTGGCCTTTTGTGATTGACTAACTTGACTCAGTGAAATTTTCCAAGTCCATCCATGTCACGAGGTGCCTCCTGGTTTTATCATTGATTTTTTTTTTTTTTTTGGTTTTTGGTTTTTTGGGCATCACTGCCCTCAGGTGGTGGGAGTAGGTGGCCCAGCCTTTGCTCTGTGGAGCTGGAATTGAACCTCCGTCCCAGTGGGCTGCAGTCCCGCGCACAACCACTACAACACTGGGGCTCAGTCTCATCATTGATTTTTTTTAAGGAATGTATAGCATTCCATGAAGGAGCTCTATTGGCATAGTGGTTACACATTGGGCGGCTAACTGCAAGATCAGCAGTTCTAAACTCTCACTCCCATAAAGAGTTACAGTCTGAGAAACCCACACGGGCAATTCTACTCTGTCCTGTCGCGTCACCATGAGTCAATGTTGACTCAAGGGCAGTGAATTACTGGTTTTGTGGATTCCACTGTGTGCGGTTGCCAGAGTAGGCTTTTTTTAGAGGAAAACAAATATGAGTAATGCTCGTATAAGTATGAGAAGAAACTTTGTATTGAGAAATAATTGTATTTTGTTTATTGATTTTTTTATTCTTTATCCCTCACACTAAGGGATGTTCATTTCTTTTATTTTGCTTCTGGTGGACAGGACAAATTCTGCATGGTTTTCTCTGTCTCTTTTTTTAAAAAAAATCATTTTATTGGGGGCTCATGCGACTTATCACAATCCATACGTAAATCCATTGTATGCAAAGCACATTTGTACAAGTGTTGCCATCCCCACTTTCAAAAGATTTTCCTCCTACTTAAGCCCCTGGTATTAATGCCACCTTTTCCCACTCCTACCCACTCCTCCCCCACCACATGAACCGTTGATAATTTACAAATTATTATTTTGCTATATTGTATGTTGTTTGATGTCTCCCTTTGCTCACTTCCCTGTTGTCTGTACTCCAGGAAGGAGGTTATATATAGATCCCTATAATCAAGTCTCACTTTCTACTTCACCTTCCATCCACCTTCCTGGCATCTCCACTCTTAATACTGGCCCTAATGGGGTCATCTGCTGCCTTAATACTACTCTAAAAATATATGCACATTGATGTATTTCCCCACCATCATCATATATAAATATATTTACCTATGAGAGTGGCTGTATTTAGACCTCTATAAGTATCCTTTGCCTCCAGTTCTTTTCTCTATTTCCTTTCACTTTCCTCCTGTCCCACTATCATGCTCAGTCTTTATCTGGTTTTCAGTAATTTCTCTCTGTAACATTACTCCCAATCAATCCCTATCAATCAATCCCTTACACCCACCTTGTGACTGATTTTGAATCACTTGTTGTCCCCTTATCCCTGAGATGGTCCACACCACCTCCTTTCCCCCACCTCTCCATCTCCCATGTCCCCCTGAACCATCAGCCCTGTTGTTTTCTCCCTCAACTGTTCATAGAGTCTAGCCTAACTAGACTTACAAAGATAAAAATGTGTACAAAAAAGGAAGACACAGCAAGATGAAGTGACAAAATAAGACAAAATGATGGCAAGAAAAAAACAATGTCCAGAAAAATATGTAATTAAGTAAAAAACAATAAAAATAAAAATAATAGTAACAAAAAAACTCTGTAAGTAGCTCAACGTCTGTTTGTTGACCTCCAGAAGTGTCCCTTGGTTGAGTCCTATGAGGTGCCACATCCTGGCCCCAAAGCATATCCTTGGCATTCCCTTGGGAACAGCATGCTCCGCCCCTCCTGCTGCTTTGCTGCACACACTTGCCTTGGTGTGGTGGGGTCAGACCGAGTGCACTCCTGACCCTGATTATCAGTGCTGTTCCCGTACGGCCTTAGGTCAGCAAGGGATGCTGTGTTTCATAGTGGAGCTGGCCATATGGTCCTCTCTGTGCAATGGCTCTTCTGAGTAGGGAGATGATAAAAAAGGAAAGAATTTTGTATCATGGAGGCATCCTAGCCCAGTTCAACTCAAGTATCTGTGTCAGATACTTGCGGGGCCCTCTTCCAACTCTGCCTCTTCATTCTCACAATGAGTCCTGTGGCTTACCTCCTTATCCCAGCAGCTTTCCCAGCCCAGCTCATTGAGAGGCTGCCTCTTTTTGGCTACGAACCCTCTGCTTTACTGGCCATGATATTTCCCCCCTAGATCAGTGGTTCTCAACCTGCGGATTGAGACACTCAAGGGGTCGAATGACCCTTTCACCGAGGGTGCCTAATTCATAACAGTAGGATACGTACAGTGATGAACTAGCAACGAAAATCATTTTATGGTTGCGGGTCACCACATCATGAGGAACTGTATTAAAGGGCCACAGTCTTAGGAAGGTTGAAATACCCTGTCCTACAGGACTTGTCCCTTCAGACAGCATCTGCATAGCACGTGGAGCAAGTCTCACCATTCATTCCGTTTGGCTGTCATTTGTGCATGTGAGATTTGCATGTATTTTTTTTCAAAAGACCATGGATACTCGATACTTTGCAGCAACACCATCACTAAAATGCAGCATGTCACAAAAAATGGGGAAAATATTAAAATATGCGTTGGCAGAAATTTTCAAATTTGCTCTTCAATTTGGAGTTACTAAAGCAAACTGCATGGGCCCCCGGTAGCTTGTATTCACTCACTGGGCTGCAATTTGCAAAGTTACATGTTAGATCCATGCGAGGCAGAAAGACGAAGTTCTCTAGTCCCAAAGAGTCTTATAGTTTAGACCATTCACAGTGACAGCTCCACCCTGCCCTGGGGTTGCTATGAGTTCATTCAACTCAATGGCCGTGAATGTGGTTCCGGGTTGTTTTTTTTTTTTTTTTCCTCTTGGAAGTAAATGGATTGAATAATGATATTTATTCTGAAATGCCAAACAGATTTCCAAAGAAGAATTCAGAGACAAAGTAAAATATTATAGTAAGATATGAAATAACCAGAGCTAGAAAACCAGAAGAGCAGATTATATTTGGAATTTCTCGACAGGAGAAACAATGTCAGGCACAAAGTTGCAATATGGAAGTATTATATGGGCATCCTGGTTTAGCTATGGTTATTTGCTGGGCTGAGCTCTGAAAGGTTAGCTGTTCAGAACTACAAGTCACATCATGGGAGAATAACAGGGCTCTGTAATGACATAAATAGTTCTCAGAAACCCACAGAAGCAGGCTTCGCCTTCTCTCTAGAATTGCCATGAGTTGACACTGACTTGATGACAGTGAGAGACTTTTTGTTTTGTTTTAGTTAGTATGAGTAAAATATTGAATAATATATGAAATATAAAAATAAGGAATACACAATGTATCAAATTTAATTGATCGATAGCCATACATTTCAGAAGGCAGTATATGATCGAGAATGCATGGTACTATGGGAGAAAGTTTAAGCTGAACTGAAGGCGTGGTGAAAAATAAGGGTCCAGGAGCTGATGAAATAAGTATTGAGATGCTTAACAAATGAGTAATGTTGGAAGCACTTATTCATCTATGCCAACAAATTTAGAAGATAGCTCCTAGGGCTACAGACTGGGAGCAATGCATATTTATGCCCATTCAAAAGCAAGGTAATCCAGCAGAATAAAAATAAGTATTAAAAAAAGCATCAAAACACAATGATGGCTACTAGCATTGTTGATGTCAGTTGGATCTTGACAGAAAGTATTAACAGGGTGATGATAGCCTGTGTTTTATTGACTACACGAATGTGTTCCTCTTTTTGATGAACAAAGATAATATCAAAGACAAAATTGTGAGTAACAGTAATCCTAGAACAATTGTGCTTATGTTGAACCTGAACGTAGACCAAGTAATAGTCACCTGCAGAGAGCTGTGAAGAGAGTTCTGTGTGGTTTAAGTTCAGGGAAAACAAGTATGTCATGCTTTTGTCCTTCCACCATGCTTATTCAATCCATTGGCCAAAGAACCCTAGAAGTTGGACTATATAAAGCAAAAAAAAAAAAAATCTCTGAAGAGAATAAATACCATGTGGCTTTCTTTTAAAGGGAAAAGAAATGTATGTCAAAGTTGTACCCTTTCACCATGCTTATTCATTCAACTGAGCAAGTAACCTGAGAAGTTGGACTGTATGAAACAAAATAAGACATCACATTTGAAGGAAGACTCATTAACCACCTACTAGATGCAATTGAAATAACCTACTTGGCTAAAAGTAAATAGGACTTGTACACTTACTGATGAAGATCAAAGATGACAGCTTTCAGGATGAATTACACTTTAGCACAAAGAAAACAAAAATCTTCACAATTGGCTGGTTAAGAAATAACATGACAAATGCAGAGAAGATTGATATTGTCAAAGATTTTACTTCACTCAGACCCATCATCTAGGTCCACGAAAGCATCAGTTATGAAATGAAACAAGCACTGTGTTAATCTGCAGCACATGATCTCACTGAAGTGTTAAAAAGCAAAGATGTCACTTGGGGGATTAAGGTGGACTTGATTCAAGCCATGGCATGTTAAAATTTTTCACATGCATGCAAGAGTTACACAACTAATTAGAAGACCAAAGAAGAATTGCTCCATTGCATAATTAGGAGTTTTTGAATCAATCAATTCCTTCCTAGAGAGTGAGGTTTTTTTTGCATATGAATTAAAGAGCAAGTTTATTAAAGAGAAAAAAGTAGAGAAAAACAAAGAAGGAAAAAGAAGAAAGACCTGTGCAGGTTGAGAGAAACTAAGTCTTACTCAGGTGCTTCCCCTTAAGAGAGAGGCCGAGATTCTTTACTATTGAGACTCTTGTCAGTATTTAAAACTCAGGTATGTGATGCACTGTATGATCCTGTTACTTTTGCTGAAGTTAAGGAAAGAAGCAGAAGAACAAGGAAGTGAAGAAGGGCTACATGTACACGCATACTCTGGTCACAGTAATTCTCAGACCCTTGATGAACGGAAAGGGAGAACCAAATTGATGCTTTTTGGGTAGGTAAAGAGTGAGTCACTATAAGCCTTCTTGTTCAAAAGTCTAAGCTTTCTGTGGCAATCGCATACTTCTGGTGTCAAGTTGGGACTTGAGAGGATTAAGAGTACAAGGGCGGAGGCTACTCTGTCCATTGGATCATAACCATTGAGGTCACTGTGTGGATATGGCTTTCTGCTGAGAATTCTGGTAAATGCTTTTTTTTTCCTTCTTGGAGGTGGGAGAAACCCTGCTCATTCCCATAGAGATGCTTTAATGACAAGGCACAAGGTGACTCTCAGTGAGACATCCCTGAGGAGAAGCTACATGAACCTACACTGATGAAGCCAGACCTGGAAAGTCACATAGAGACCCCTGTCAGTGTGGAGATGCTTACAACTCCACTGGAGCCAAAGACTTTACTGGCCTGTGATTGTCCTGCATTCAGCATCATTGCATGTGTTTTGTGAGTCTGAAGAGGACTTTATAGATTGGTGTCAGACATTTGGGCAAAAGCTGAGTTAGGGGCTTGGATTGGACTAGGTAGGGAAGCTTTCTTAATGTCCACTTACCCTTTATATAAAACTCTCTCTTTTATACATATGAGTTTCTATGGACTTGTTTCTTTAGTCTACCCAGACTAACACACTTTCAGAGTTTAACTTTTTTTTTCCTACTTCCGTCATTGATTATGTTATTTATAATCAACCTAGGATCTAGAAAAGCCATGATATCAATCAAATATTATAAAAATGGATAAAATGATACAGATATAAAAGTTACTGAAAATTGTTATAAGGGGAAAACATTTTTTAGTTTAGGGTTTTTTTAAAGCTTAATATAGTATAGTTAAGTTTGTAAAAATAATTCATTGCTGTCCATTAATGTGATCAATTCATATTTTTAGAGGAATTAGTCCACAAACATGCATGCATTAAGCACTGGATAATACTAAGCATATTACTACAACCTAGGAATGCAAACATTGACACAGCTTGATTTCTGTCCTCAAAGTTCTTAAACCATAATTGAAGGAAAAAATTGACTATACTTGAAGAGAGGCAAAAATATGTAATGGGTGCTGTATTTGAGATATGTCACGATTTGAAGGAAAGTTTGGAGGCAATGCCCCATGGGATGTTGTGGTCAATTGTGCAGGGTATCTAGAGGTCAAGAAAAGCTTGGTGGAGGTGATAACCTCAGAGCTGAATCTTGAAGATAAATAAGGTTGGCTAGGGAGAAAAAAACAAGGGTACAGAGAGCAGTGTGCATTTAAGCATTGATAATGTGATAGCCTAGAAAGATTGTATAAATGGAGAAGGCAGCTATGGGCTTCCCTGAAATGAGAACTGTATCACCAGGCACTGTCAGGTGGAAATGGCCGGGTAAGTAGCATATTTGATAGCAGTCAAGATAAGGTTTGCTTGCAAATTGAACTTGAGACGAGCTAGATATAAATACAGATCTATTAAGGCAAAGCCCTTCATGTGTCAGTATCTATTAACTGCTGGATACCGAGATATAGTTGTGCAGAGTGGCAGGAGCTGGTGGGCCTGCCAGTCCCAGTAGGGTATAAAACCAAGTGAGGCTTTCCCAAAGGGAATTATTTGTTACTTGTATACATAACCCCTGTTGTATTACAATGTGACTACACTGGAAGCTCTTCTGGGAGATAAAATTGCCTATGATCGAAATCAGAGGAAGAACACAATGCAAGGCTGGGGGCTGGATGGCAGCATGTAAGACCCTTCTCTCTCTTTTAACTTGTATCAGATGGGATTAATGTTGGATTTTGTGATATTTTTGCCTGATACTTATATAGTTCCATTGAGAAGAATCAGGAGAAATTATCTGAGTGTATCTCCTTAAGTGGCAAGAATGGATGATATACTGAATTCCATAGCTATCTCTAAGAAGAAGGGAAGAAGCTGTAGTTAGACACAGCGGATTGGGCTTCCCTCTGCATTTTAAAAGTTATATTATTTCCCCCATCTTAAATGAGTTAAGTGAATGGCTTCCCTTCATTCCTTGAAAAGCAAGTATACTGGGAGACCAGAATTCTCTATTTTGTCCATATCACCTGCAGATACCACAATACATACATTTTTCACTGTGATAAAAATTGCACATTTTTACAGAGAAAGATATCTGATTCAACACTGTATTTGTGTTTCTCCAACATGCTTTTCTGAAAGGACAAGCATTCGTTTCATTCATATCTGATCTTTATTTTGTTCTTAACTTCTCCTTATCATTCACACAGGGCACTTTACTTTCTAAGACAGATTTAGGAGATAGTAGACTGGTGTTGCTAAAGTGAGAAGCTGCAAAAATTAAAATTTTAGATCCAATGGAAATTTTAAATGATGCTCTGGTTCTTGTTATTTTCCCCCTGGTATTGTAAATGAGCTTTAATATTTACACAGTTTCATGAAATGTTTTGGGTGTTGTGTTAGTCCAGGTAGACTAGAGAAGCAAATTCAAAAATATGCATATAGATATAAGGGGAAGGTTTGTATACAAGAAGACGGAACATTGAGACAGCATCCCAACCCAGTCTAGTTCAAGGTCATAAGTCTGATATTAGCCCATATGTCTGATACCGATCTATAAAGTCTCCTTCTGGCTCATGAAGCATGTGAAATGACAACAGGACAATCACAAGCCAGTGGGTGCAGTCTTGTGTATCTAGCAGCAGTAGAAGCATTCCAGTGCTGGCAAGGGTCTCCCCATGACTCCTCATCTCCTGGACCCAGGGTCTATCAGCAGTATCCATTGGTGGTAGAAGCATCTCAGTGCTGGCAGAGGTCTCTCAGACTTTTCTGGCTTCAAAGATCTAGTTCCATCAGGGTAAGCCTGTGTGGCTTCTTCTCTGGATCCTCCAGTACGTAGGATTCAGAATCTATGCTGCCATCTTGTCTTGTCAGTCAAGTACCTCCCAGATACCGAGTCAAGTCTCTCTTTTCCAATTTGGGAATACCACGAGACTTCCCTGAATTCTCACGAGAAAGCCATGTCCACACAGAGACCTCATTGACTATCTCCAGATTGGCAGGCTAGACTCTACCCCTACATTCCCAATCATGAAATTGACATCAAGTACATGACCGTCACAGGTGTTTTATCAGTAACTACTTACTTCATTCAGTTGCCTAGGGTCAAATTGGATGGAAGAGTGATGAGGTATGTATGTCCAATAGCCACTTTAGATTTCAGCAAAATTAGCAATATTGTTTTTCCTTCGGAAGGTTTAACCATACTGGTGTTTCAGAAACTGGTAATATTATTGCTGTAATTCACATGCCCCATGCTACACCAGAATGAAGATAAGAATGACATTTCAATAAGATTTATAGTGACAATCCTAGATTCACTATTTCTCTTTCTCATATATCCCTAATAGTCCTTAAAGACTCAGAATACCTTATATGATGTATGGGCCAGTTAGTATTCTTAGCAACTTCATGGAGTTAGTTTAGCTATTTTTCCCATTTAATGATTTGACTTGCTCTAATGATATCTGCTATTTTGATATTCTGTCTTATGATCTCCATTAAACCATTTAAATATTCTCGACATATTAATATCTTTCATTTAGGTCACATCACCCTAGCCTTTTCTTGCCCTTAGAAGTAAGTCAAATATAATTACTCAGACCATGAACTTCACTTTCATATTGAAAATATTGCCACACTGTATATCATCAAGTTTTCCAGTAAGACTACCACTAACAGTAACTTGTAAATCTTTCTCATTTTCAGATTTTGGGTAAAATAGGATATGAGCTATATTCAAACGTGGCAAATATATTCCAGTCATTAGTTTCGCTGTCCATTGGGATAGGGAGGAAGGTATAAGAAATGTTCACGGTTTGAAAACACTATGTAATTTACCTAGCCAGTGATATATCCTCTCGAGGTCAAACTGAAATGAGCCACCTTGTCAATTAGTACCAGCATTCTCGCTGGTAAATAGATCTGTCTTGTTGTCCTCTTTTAGTGTCTTGCCAAAAACGTTCCCCAAAGTGAGTTATTAGTTGACTGTGCTATATACTTCTTTCGTTTGGATTGTCTGGATGATTTAGATTTCTAGAACAAATGACTATCACTTTCAAGACTGTTTCCCTGTGGAGAGCTGATTTCTCAGAAAGTGTATGGCAGGTGGAACAGTTTTCTGCAAAAGTTTCCAGTTGATCTGCAACTGAGCTTCGGTGAGAGCCGGTGACCCGCCTCCCCAGCATCAACAGCACAATTTGCTTTGTATGAGGTTGGGGAAGCTACTAGAAACAAACAAACAAAAAAAAAAACTCAGACATTAAGTGCGCTCACATGTGCTCGGCAGCCAAGAGGATGGCACATTCTGTGAGATCTAAAGTGCCCAGCGAAAGTGGCTCTGTTCCATACAGTGAAGTTATCGTTGTCGAAGGTGAAGTCTGACTCGGTGTTCAAGATTTGGCAGCAGGGCTTTGGTTGAGGGTACAGAAGCAGTTCTGTCTGTAATGTATTGGCTGTTGTGACTGACTTTATCTGGAATATACAGGGGACCCTTGCTGGCTTTAAAATGTTCTTTTTCTATCAATAGTTGTATGTGTGAACTATTTTACTCTTCTAATGAAACTAAAAATACCGATGCATATTTACACACTTATTTGTATAACAAATTAAAACCTCAATCCATGAATTGGAGTAGTATAATTACATCCACATATAATCATTTGCATTTGAAAGTCCTTGATTTGCATGGACAATTACAAGTACTCCATTTTGCTGATGCAAATGAAGGAACACCTTTACAAAATTGGCCTCATAATTTCTAATCATATATCCTTGAGTGGTACATACAGGTTTAGGAAAGGAACCTGCAATATTTCAAGGAAAATAAGTCATGTAGGCAGGTTTTCTTTGAGAAAAGTACTTGGCAGAATAATATCTCTCCCTAGTAATGCCTCAATATTGCTCAATTTTTTAACATTCCCAAAGAAGGGAGGAATAAACAACAGATTTGGTGGCTCCTCAAGAAGCAGAGAAACAAATGGTCGCTTTTTCATAGATCAGACTTTACTGGACTGACTTACTGTATGAAGGTTTCAGAACTGCTGTCATTAAAATGGATGAGTGTACTATCTGGTTATCTTTGCACCACGGGGGGGGGACATTTTAAATGAATTCATAGTGGGAAGTCATTGGCAAAGTTGATATGAGTCAAAGTTCTTGGTTTAAAAGGGAAAGACCTGCATCAGACAGTTCCCACCATTGCCTAGTAAATTTCTTCTCATAAATTTCCAAGTGAGATAAATACTTCTAAAGGGAGAGTGGAATTCACATAAGAATTTTAACCATGGCCACCAAGCCCCAGATCTCACGAAAGTCCGATAGTTTAACATGATATTTAATATCTACTTTCTGTCCCAAGTGTTTGGTGTCTCAGCATTTCTCCACACTATTCTTAATTATTTAGATATGTGAAATTGCATCGTGTCATGGGCATGATCAGGAGAAGAGAATGTTCAGTTCTACCCTCTGTGTACTTAGAAATCGCACATCATGTATTGGGTCATGAGAAAAGACATTTCGCTTCTAAGGGAACAGAGTAATAATGAATTCACCTACGAGAGTTAAATCTTGGGTCCAGAACTCAGGTGATTCTCTTCCTTTAGAAATCTGTCAGACATTTTCCTTGATGTTTTCCCTTATTTGACTAAGAATATAACCATATTGAACATATAAAACAGATACTTTATACATATCTATTAACTTCTCTGTACACACACACACACACACACACACAATCATGCTCCATTGAGTCAATTCTCATAGTGACCCTGCAAGGCAGTGTAGCAATTGTTCCCAAGGGTTAGCGAAGCTGCAATCTTTAAAGAAGGAGATGGCATCCTCTTTCTCCTACAAAGCAGCTGGTAGTGCGGACCTTGTGGTTAGCAGCCCAGCATGGAACCCACTACATCGGATGTTCTGTCCCAAATGCAATAACCCAAACCAAACTCATTGCCAGGGTGAGCATAGTGATGCATAGCAATGCTATATGCAAGAGGAGAGCTATCCCTGTGGGTTTCTGAGGCCACAAATCTTTACAGGGGCAGAAAAAGTCATCATCTGTCTTCCGCAAGACAGATGTGCTTTCAAGAAGCTGACTTTGTTTTTTGTCGGCTTATGCGTCACCTGCTAGGCCATCGGAGTTCCTCCCTTTCCAAGTGTGAGTTGAAAGAAGAGTTTTCATTGGCACTTGGAGACTGTCAGGGACACCAAAACACAGTACGAGAGTCAAGTCCTTACCACTTATGTCCTTCTAGCTCCACATGACTTTATATCTCTGCCTTGAAATATTCCTGGCATCTTTCCACACAGTCTTCATTCTTCTATTTGTTACACGTTGAGCTAAAAACCAATATTATCAGTTCAAAATGACCAGTCTCACTATGGGAGAAAGACAAAACTTCCTCCTTCCGGAAAAAGCCACTGTCATGGAAACCACAGGAGCAGCTGTGTCCAGTGCTGTCCGGGTGATATGAGTTGGAATCAACTGAATGGCAGTGAATTTTTCAAA
The DNA here is from genome assembly GCA_004026705.1 of Nesogale talazaci. Classification (NCBI taxonomy): domain Eukaryota; kingdom Metazoa; phylum Chordata; class Mammalia; order Afrosoricida; family Tenrecidae; genus Nesogale; species Nesogale talazaci. Next base: position 4,273 of record PVJH01012502.1, on the reverse strand, counting down.
GTATTTACAGAAAATAGAATTCATAATTAGTTCTTTAATTCACATACATACACACATATTTATTATTATATGGTTATATAGTTTTAGATGTCTATTAATATACAACAATGAGTATATACAAAGCATAAACATTATATATAAATATCTACATTCAATTTAGAAAGGTCATCCAAAAGAGAGTAAACATTTTTTTCTTGTTAAAGTACATTTTGAATTTTGTATTACTTTTGCAAGAAATTGAGTATTTACCAGACTTTTAAAAAAATGTCTGTGATGTGATCTATCGTGTATGTACAATAACCTTATGACAACAAAGCCAATGTAATGGTCCCTATGTTGTGGATAAGTAAACTGAGGAACAGTGGGTTGATATGATCTGAGTAAGGTGATACCATCAGTAGTTGTAAGAACCACGGCTCAACTTAACCTTAAAAAAACCTTCATGGGAAAATACTCTTCCTGGCATTGTAGCATCTGTGTCTTCCTCTCTTAATTGTCCGATATTATCTAGTACGGCTTTCATAGTGCATAGATTTAAAGCTAGTGTGTGTTTAGCCATCTCTTCCTTAGAGATCACAAAATGTAACCAAATAAGCACACTTATTGGTCTCAATCCTTAGCCACATATGAAATCTAGAAACACTAAAAGAAAAGCCTACAACTTGAAAAATAAAATTTTCATTTTAAACATCCTGGATCTTGTGATTGTGCTTATTATATATTCATTTAGGACATATTTTCAAATGACTGTGATAAATCAGGAGAAGAGGTCATCAAGAGATATTTCATCCAGCAACAATAAACACACCATCTTAGTATCTTATGCTATTTGACACAGTTAAGTTTGCAGCTCCTTTTCTGTTCTGTCTGTTTCTTCAGGGGGCTGTTCAAGTAAAAGATCTGCCAGACAGCCTTACCTGCCTCTTCAATAGATAGTCCTTTTTACCTTGTCTGATTTTCAATGGGACTCACCTTTATTACTATATTATATTATATGTATTTGCCTATGTTTCCTTTGTATCTCTTTTGTACTCTTTCTTATCTGCATGTTTTTAGTAAAAGTACTTGAACTTACCTTTTATTTTCCTCAAATCATATGAGTTACTCAATAGATGCATTTTAGAGAAACACCCTTTCCTCTTGATGTTGAGTTGATTCTCATTTACGTCTCTTCCATGTTTCACAGAGTAGGATTGCCCAGTAGGATTTCCTTGGATGTAATTGTTATAGAAATAAATCCTCGGGTACTTCTTCTATGGTGCTCCTGAAGAGGGGAGAAGGTGGAACCATCAGCCTTTAAATTTATCTGAATGCCATCAGGATGACGCTGACTCATAGTGACACAGTGATAGAGGGTAGAACTGCACTCAGGGTTATGTGAGACTGTAACTGTTTATTGACACTGAAAGCCTCATCTTTCACCCTAGGATCAGTGAGTTATTTCAAACTTCTGACTTTGCAGTCAATTGCCCAACCAGTAAACCCCAAACTACCTATAGCCAACTGCAAAACTTATCTGCCACCCAGGGATATTTTGGATGACTAATACAGTCTGTACAATATTTGTCAGTTAAATTTGTCATTTTATGGTGCATTGTATGCGGCTATGATAGTGAAAGCTATTCCATTGGTATCTCAAATATCAGCAGGTTTGCCCAAAGTGAACATGTTTTAGCAGAGCTTCCAGACTAAGAAGAGATTATGAAGAAGGAATAGGCTGTCCATTTCTGAGATTTTAGTTCCTTAAAACCTTATGGATAGCATCATGATATTGTCAAATAATGAGAATCGCATGGTAGAAGTAGAAAATTGCTAGATAGGGCCAGAAGAGAAAAAAGCTGCCTTCTGAAAACAGAGTGGATCATAATGACCTGGGTGAAGTAAAGCCTTTGAAAGAAAAGCTCTCAGACCTTCATGTACTGATGGGGGCACAAGTCCAAATGAAGAAAAGCCTGTAGGCATCAGTTGATCATTGGAACTTGGAATTTACAAAATATGAATCTAGGATAATTGGAAGGTGTCAAAAACAACTGGGACATATAAAGACCTATATTCTAAGTCTTAGTGACCTGAACTTGGATGGATAGTTTGAGCATGAAAGTCATACTATGCTGGAGATTAAAGATTAAAGAATAATCACACCATATTTATAATAAAAAGGACACTGTAAGATGAACTCTTGAAGCGCAGTGTAGTCCGTGATAGAATAATGTCTGTAGTCATACAAAGAAATCCAATCAATACAACTACTATTCAAATTATGCGCCACTAAACCTAATGTTGAAGAAACTGAAGAATTCTGTCCTCAGTTTGAAATGGAATATGAAATCAAGATGCATTAGAATTATTGCAATTGGAATGCAAACGTTGGGAACAAAGAGGAAGGAACATTAGTTGGAAAATATGATCGTGGTAATCGAGATGAAGGGAGCTATCCCATGACTGATTTTTGCAAGACCAATGACTTCATCACAATTATCTTCTGTGAGCAGCACAAAAAGCAACTATGCACATATACTTCTCCAGATGACACACAAATAATTATGGTTGACTGCATCTTTTAGAGAAGACAGTCCAAAAGCTCGACATGAGCAGCTAAGTCCAGGCCAGAGTCTCAGTGTGGAACAACCATCACTTGCTTATATGTAAGTTCACGTTGAAGCTGAAGAAAAATAAAACATATCCAGGAGAACCAAAATATGCCTTTGAATATAGCACACCTGAATTTCAATATCATTCTAGAAGATATTTTGTGAATTATACACTAATGTCAGAAGACCTGATGAGTTATCGTATGACATAAAAACATCATATATGAAGAAATCAAAAGGCCATTAAAAAGACAAGAACAAAAGAAAAGCTCAAAGTGATGTCAGGAGAGATGCTGAAACTTGATTTTTAGCAAAGATAAGCTAAGGCACATGGAAGAAATGATAAAGTAAAAGAGCTAACAGAAATTTTCAACAGTTCAAGGAGACAAAATGAAATATTATAATGAAATGTGCAAATAAACAAAAAAGATGAATATACTCAGCATATTTTAAATGAAAAAAAAACTCAAGTAAAGAACTCAAGCCTCATATTTCAATATTGAAAGACTATACGGGAACAAGTGGCAAGAGAGGGAGCATCAAGAGAAGATAGAAAGATTACACAGAGCACTATACACATACACACACATGTCAATCTTCGATTATTTCAAGGGGTAACCTGTTAGCAAGAACCAATGGTACTAAAGGGAAAAATCCAACCTACAGAGAAAGCCTTAGGCAAACACAAGTCTCCAGAAATTGGTGGACTACTAATTGAAATGTTCAACAAGTTCATGGAGCATTAGACTCACTCATCTATGCCAGGGAATTTGAAAAGACTGTTATTTGGCCACTGACTGGAAGTGATTCATATTTATACACATTCCAAAGAAAGGCAATCCAAGAGAATCCTCAAGTTACAGAACAATATCATTAATGTCACATTCTTATTTGCCAGTAAAGTTGTGCTGAAGATATAACAGTTGACAAGAGATTTCCTGTGGTCCAGGCATATTTAGAAGAGGGCATGGGACATCCTTGCGGGTGTTAGCTAGATCTTGGTTGGAAGCAGAGAATACCTGAAATATGTTTATTTGGGTAATATTGATTATGCAAAGGCATTCGATTGTGCAGATTATAACAAACTGTGACAATCTTGAGAAGAACTGCAATTCTATGACACTTTTTCAAGCTCACGAAGCAGTTCTCTATGGGTCAAGAGACAGTTGGGATAGTACAAGGGTGTACTGTATGGTTTAAAGTCTGAATAAATGTAGATAAGGGTTGTATCCTCTCACCATACTTGTGAAAGCTGCACCTACTATTAGGTGCCATCAACTAGGTTCTTATGCACAACAGAATGAAAAGCTGCCCAGTTGTACATCACCCTCACAATTGTTCCTATACTCGAGTGCGTTATTTCAACCACAGTGTCAGTCCAGGACTTTGTGGGTCCTCCTCTTTTCTGAAGCCCCACTGTTTTTTTAACCATGCATGGTGTCCTTTTCCAGGACCAATCTCTGTTGACAAAAATGCCCAAAGGGTATAGAACAAAGTCTCATTATTCATGCTTCTACGGGTCACTCTGACCTGACTTCTTTCAAGCCAGACAAACTACATTGTGCTTTTAACAGTCCATAATGTTTCAATTCTCATCCAGCACCACAAAACAAGTGTATTAATTCCTCGTTTTTTCTTATTCAATGTCCAACTTTCACATGCATGTGAGGCAATTCAAGGTA